>CM038146.1:274245706-274496327 GCA_021437245.1 Aegilops speltoides
TCAAGATTTTGAAGAAAGGTAGGCGCGCTCTGAACTTTGAAATGAACCTACCGAGGGCAGCCACACAACCTGCGAGCCTTGACATCCTTGACTCGCCGGGGCTTCGATCGCTTTCGATGGCTTTAATTTTGTCGGGGTTGGCTTCAATCCCCTCTGTGACTAAAGAACCGAGAAGCTTGCGGAGGAACTCCAAAAACGCACTTCTCGGGGTTCAACTTAAGCTGTATCTTGAGGTTCTGAAATGTTTCTTCCAAATCTTGAATCGGTGTATCCTTGCTCTTGCTCTTCACCACAATATCATCCATGTAAGCCTCTACATTTACGTGGATCGTGGCTCAAAAGCGATGTACACTACCCTTGCAAATGTTGATCCTGCATTCTTCAGCCCAAATGGCATGCGATGAAGCAATAAGTGCCACATGGAGTGATAAATGCAGTCTTCTCTTCATCCTTTTTGGCCATAAAGATCTGGTGATAGCTGAGTATGCATCAAGCGAGTAGCTCACATCCGGCGATGGAGTCAACAATCTGGTCGATCTTGGCGGCAAGGGAATGGATCCTTGGGACATGCTTTATTTACATCGGTGAAGTCTATGCACAGTCTCCATTTCCCGTTGGCCTTGCGCACGACGACTGGGTTTGCTAACCACGTCGGATGGATCACACCTCTAACTAGGCCTGCTGCCTCTAGCTTCTTGATTTCTTCGCTGATGAATTCTTGGCGCTCCACGGCTTGCTTCCTCACTTTTTGCTTGACGGGCCGCGCATGAGGGCAAACGGCAAGCTTGTGCTCAATTACCTTCACAGGAACACGGGGATGTCGGATGGTTGCCATGCAAACACATCGACATTCGCCCGAGAGAAAACAACGGCGCTTTCCTATTCTTTGTCAGCGTGGCGCGATGGTGAAGGTACCACCGGTGCCGTCCTCCTTAGCGGACACCTTCTTGGTTGCGGCGGAGCGCCATTCCCTTTTACTCTTGCGGTGGAGCTCGGCGGGCGTCCTCGACAAAGATGCACGGCACTCCGAAGAGGTGCGGTTGCCGGAGGGGGCCCCGGAGCACTTGCCGGACTTGGTCTTCGCCTTCTTTCCCCCGGGAGCTTCAGCGGCAAGTGTATTCTTGTCGGCCGCGGCTGCCGCATCCCGGTAGATCTTGTCGGTGCAGATAAGCGCATCCTTCTTGTCGCCGTGAATAGTGATGACGCTTATCGGCCCCGGCATCTTGAGCACGTTGTAAGCATAGTGGGAAGCTGCCATGAACTTGGCGAGGGCGGGACGGCCGAGTATTCCATTGTATGGCAATGGAATATCGGCAACGTCGAAAGTGAGGGGTTCAGTCCTGAAATTGAGCTCCCCGCCAAAGGTCACCGGCAGAGTGATCTTTTCTTTGGGCTTGCTCCGTCCCGGATTGATTCCTTGGAAAGAACCGGTCTCTTCGAGCTCGCCGTCTGGGATTTGGAGCTTCTCGATCACAGCAGAGGAGATCAGGTTCAGGCCGGCCCCGCCGTCAACCAACATTTTGGTGACCTTGAGGTTGCGGATGGTGGGTGAGACCAGCATTGGCAAGCACCCGACCGCGGTGATGCGGTCAGGGTGATCCTCAAGATCAAAAATGATGGGCGTGCCGGACCATTTGAGGAGCCTGCGCGACTCCATGGGCGGCTCTGCTGCGTTCACCTCACGCACCCACTGTTTTAGCTGGCGGTGGGAGGTGTCTTGAGGCGCCGCCGCCGTCGTCTGCAGGACCTCCGTGGCCTTCGGAACTCCTGCTCCTTTGTCATCCTCATCCTCCATGTCTTCGTCGTCGTCTTCATCCTTGTCGCGGCCGGGAGGTCGATCGCCTTGTCGCCGCTTGGCCTTGCTGAAGCGCCCTCCCTGGCTGTTGAACGGCCGCTTCTTGCTCGGTTTTCCTCCGCCACCTTGGGCCCTCTCCTTGTCGCGCTCTCGTACTCAGCTTTTTGCTGCTCGGCGAGATAGTCGGCGCTTGCGATTATAGAGATCGTGGCCCTTAGTGCGGTGGATTTCTTGATATTGCTTGCGGGGCCGTCCGGCTTGTCGGCTGCCGCCCAGGGCGGGAGCCTTCCCGGAGTCGCCAGCTGTGCTTTGGCGGGAGCCTCCTTGCGGACTTTTCGACGGCAAGCACCTCTTCCTTGTTCTTTTTCGATTGTTCCGCCGCCGGCGCTTTGTCGGGCGGCATCGTCGGAATCGCTTCCTCCTGCCGGCATCCTCCCGGGAGCCTCCTCCCTCTTACGCTCGTCGCATTTATCGCCGAGCATAGAGTTCACGACATCGAATCTTGGTCGCCGCCATCTCTTCACGCATCGGCGTGATTCGACGTTCGGTGGAAGCGCCGATAACCTTGGCAGGGTGGACATCAGGGATGTTGTGCTGCACACGGCTGAAGCGTTGGATATACTTGCGCAGGGATTCTCCTTCCCTCTGGGCCAAAATGTGGAGGTCACTCTCCTGGCCGTGAGGTTTGTGGCCGCCAGTGAAGGCACCAACAAACTGATGGCAAAGGTCCGCCCAAGAAGAGATGGAGCCTTCCGGCAAGTGCATAAGCCAAGAACGAACGTTCGGCCTAAGCACAAGCGGGAAGTAGTTCGCCAGAATCTTCTCGTCGCGCCCCCCGGCAGCCTGCACGGCGATGGTGTAGACGCTGAGGAATTCCGAGGGGTGCGTCTTGCCGTCGTACTTCTCCGGTACGTCAGGCTTGAAATTCTTCATGCTGGGCCACTGGACGCGCCGCAGCTCACGGGTGAACGCAGGGCAGCCTGCCGCGTACGGCAAGTCGCCTGGCTCGCCGGGCGCGCGCGCGTCGACAGTGCTTCCAGCTCTCTGGTCCGATTGTCGCCGAGTCTCTCGGCGGCGCTCGATCGTGGTCCGAGCGTCCTCTTGTCGCCGATCGTCGAGGACCTGGCGTTGATCCCGACGAGCCCGCGGATCCGACGATGCCGTGGAGCCGTCGTCGGCGTTGTTCCGGCGGGGCGGCGTCTTTCGCTTCCGCGGCGGGGAGTGCACGGTGGGTGCACCCCCGGCGGTCTTGTCGCCGCCGGCCTTCGTCTTCTCGGCTTGCCGCGGCCGTGAGGCCACCGGCTGCCGTGGAGAGTCGTTGTTGGCGAAGGCGACCAGGCTCCGGATGGTAGCCCTCGATCCGCCTTGTCGCGGTGAGGGAAGTCGAGAGCATTTGCGCTCTTATGGCGCTTCGCGAGTGGAGGGGCGGGAAGCGGCGGTGCGAGGCGCGGACGCTCGGACTCCTAACAGTGTTAGAAGGAGCGGGGTCCTGCCCCGGCGCCTTCGCTTTGCCCGTGTCTGGACGGGGGTCCGGAACATCCCGCGAGCCTCCGGCATGTTCTTGCTCCAGCAGGCGGATACCACCTCCCGTGGTATGGCGCTGCTGGGTCGTCGTGCGCTGAGATGGACGTGGATCCACGGAGGCCGAGGCGCGGTCATCCGCCCTGTCCCTGGATCTGGTGGCGCCGCGAGTGCCCTCGCCGGTGTCCACCCTTCCGCTGGCGTCTCCTCCGCCTACCGTTGGTTCCGGTGGCGGCGGGTGAGACGCAGACGGGTCTGCGACCCTCGAAGCCCTCGTCTTCGGGGCCATGGCGCAGTTGTCGATGAAGTTGCTGATGAAACTGGAGAGGTTGATGAAGAACGCGTCCGCGCAAACGCCGGATCAGGTCCGCACAACCTCGGCGCCCTACCGGCGCGCCAAAGATGTCGGGGCGGGGCGGAGGCTGGCCGCCGCCGCGAGCACCTATGGGGCGGGGCCCTTCGTGAGTCTTGATGAGGGCGGAGGAGGCCACAGAGAGCGATCGAGGCGATGCACGCGGGCGGATTTTACCCAACCGGGCGCGATGGGACGCGTAAACCCTCTGCTGCTTTGTGTTGTATTATGCTCGGGAGCTTGAAGAGCTACAAGATGGCGGCTACCGGCGTGAGAGTTGCAAATGAGTCCCACCCCCCTCGTTGTGCATGGGCCTCCTTTTATAGGGCAAAGGGTCACCGACAGTGTCAGCGTGGGAGAAAGGGTAAAAGCGTAAAAGAGGTGGTAGTTGGAGCAGTGCGGGAGCAGTCTTTCTGATTAGCTTGAACGATGGTTTCTACCTACTTTGTGATGGGGACAAAGGCATTTAATGCCCGTCGCCGTCGACCCCAAAAGCTCCCGCTGGCGCCTCCAAATGCCACGGCGATGGATCCACCACCGTGGAGTGCCACCGCACCTCGGGCTGCACAGCCATCCGCCACGTCTCTGGAGAGAGCTTGAGGCGGCGTGGGCGAGATGAGCTGGAGTGCGGGCACCTGTGCAGCTCTCCGGCAAGTACCTTGCCGGGTCTTGATCTTGCGGACCGGAAGCTTGTCGGGTTACGTACTTGCCGCTTCCGGGCCCTCGGCGGGCGTATAAGCGCCGAGGCGTGTCTTCTCTGATGTAATCTTCTAGTCTTCGGCGAGCTCCTCTCGCCGGGCCTTCGTGAGTGATATAATCTTGAGCACAGGGCGGCCTTCGGCGAGCTCCTCTTGCCGGGGTCTTGATCTTCTGTCTTGTACGCTTTATTCTTGAATGGCTTGATACGGAGTGGGAATGGTCTCCGGCAAGCATGTGGTAGATCCAGCCGCGGGGAGCTGCAACTGCCCGTGCACAAGTTGGGGTACTGAGGTACCCCTACCTTAGTACACCGACACCAGGGTTCTAATAATAAGGAGAAAAGCTCAATACAGGTCCTTTGAATAAGGTTTGGTCTGAAGAGTCCTTTGGATATCCTGCCGCACGTCTGCGCCACTTTCGCCTTGTAGAGAGGGCTTCCTTAAAAGGAACGGTCTTCGGTTATCCGCACGAAACCAGGCTTGAAGAGAGTCCTTGTAAGTCTGTAGGATACATAGGTTTGAATGCACCTGTGGTAGGTGAGAAAAAGTAATCGAAGAAAGGTGGAAGGTCATACAGGGTCGAACCGTCCAATAGACTTGTCCGTATTGTGCCTCCGTTTGTGCCCAAGGTATTTTGAGTGCGTAATGATGTATGCGTGGTACGAATTCCGCGGGTGTGTGTGGCGATCGACGGAAGCGAAACTGCTAGTCTAGCTCCGGAAGTACCGAGCCGTCAACATGCGGGACTGACCGGACTCTTTTAACAAAGTCCGGCAGCTTGATGGCTGATGAGGTGTGCGGCTTGAGGGGGCCGCTCTGTACTTCGGCCGCAAGACCGCAGTGTGCTCCTCCGTACTGTTGGATGTGGGGTTCCGGCAAACCCTTAAGGTTCGAACTCTGGGGTGCACACGAAGATCTTCCCCCTACCAATCCACGTCCAAACGCCTCACGAGAATCTAAGCTAAACGATGAACAACACGAGGGACACAAGATTTATACTGGTTTAGGCCACCGTTGTGGTGTAATACCCTACTCCAGTGTGTGGTGTTGTGGATTGCCTCAGGGGCTGATGATGAATAGTACAAGATGAAGAATAGCCTCGCAAGAGGAGTTCTTGAGCTGGTGTGGTGTTCTCGTAGGAAGAGATTCGGTCCCCGTTGGCTTGGTGAGAACTCGATGCCTTCCTATATATAGAGGCCCTGGTCCTCTTCCCAAATATTGAGCGCGAAGGGCGCAACAACGACCATTTTGAAGGGGAACATCTAGTACAAGCTATCCTGACTAAAGTTGGTTTTCGGCTGCCAAAGGCACTGGCGATGACGCCGTCTTGGGCTCCACGGTGACCTCCATCCTGCCGCTCTGCTGGTCTTGGTCTCGTTGCACCGAAATGGTAACCTTTGCCGGATGCCTCGGTACTCCGCGCCTATGCTTCCCCCCTTTGCACCAAAGAGGAAACAAGGACACTGCGCAGGCTGGCGCCCGCCTGGCGTCCGCCTGGTCTCGATCGTCACGGCTTGTGTCACGAGCACCTCGCGAGGTACCCTTGCCATGATCTCTCCGCCTCCTCGCGATCCTGCCTGGCGAGGCTACTCCTGAGGAAGCCTTGCATCGTCCGCCCTACGAGGCTTGACCCCTCGCGAGGGTCTTGAGTTTGCGTTGATGAAGATGGGCTGCACTGGGCCTGCACTTGAGCCACGCTGCAAGCCGCGGGCAGGAAAGTCTAGGGATACCCATTCCTAGAACACCAACAGTAGCCCCTGGGCCCAAGACGCGCTCAGACTTGGCTTAGCAGAGAAATGAAGGGGCAAGTGCGGAGCGCCGCAGGCCCCAACAGCCTACGGCATTGGGCGCCGCATGGCGGTTGATTGGGCGTGGGCGTCTCCACTTCCCCACGCTGCCTCGGCAACTGCACGACTGACAAAAAGGCTGGCCTGGGGCTAGGCTTACTTTCATTACTCTCATCCGCCTTGCTCCAGATCCCCTTTCTTGCTCTTCACCCTCCTGCTTCCGAAATCTCCAGATCTACCTCAGCCTTTCATCTCCGGCGAGCAATGGCGCCCCGCAAGACCGCGGCCAGGGCTCTGCCAGCTCTGGATCCTCCAGACATGACGGAGAAGAATCTCGCCCTCACACGCCAGATGGCGGCGGCGCAGGGAAACGAGATGGGGGAGACTACGCTCCAGCTCGGCTCCGCCCAGCCGGAGGACAAGGGGAGCACCTTCTACCCCCTCTTCATGAGCGCCGTCATCGCTGGTCTGGTGCCTCCTTTTTCTGAGTTCTTCCTTGGTGTCCTCCGCCAATATCAGTTGCATGCTCTGCATCTCCACCCCAACTCCGCTCTCCTCCTGTTGATCTTCGCCTACTACTGCGAGGCACACGTCGGGGTGATGCCCTCCGTGGCCTTGCTGCGCCACTTCTTCTCCCTCCGGGTCACTGGCGCCAATATCTCGGCGTGCGCAGGCTTTGTCGCATACTCCAAAGCCAACGCGATCTCGAAGGCCGAGAAGAGGGCCGACGGCTTCCGGAGCAAGTGGGTCATGGTGGACGCAGATGCAACAACTCCCTGCTGGGGATGCCCACGGAGCAGCCCCAGGCTGTCGAGGCGTGGTCTCGCACGAAGCTCGACGACCGGCGAGCGAAGCTGGTGCTAGAGAAGATGAACCCTGACCTGAGGCCGGGCAACCTGACGGCGTGGCGTGGCTGACGGGGCAGCGCTCTGAGGGAGTTCTGTCGCACGGGTGGCCCCTCTTGAGCCTTTTCGCGCCCATTGTTCGTGTCAAAACCGCGGATCTCGGGTAGGGGTCCCAAAGCTGTGCATCTAGGCGGATGGTAATAGGAGACAAAGGACACGATGTTTTTACCCAGGTTCGGGCCCTCTCGATGGAGGTAAAACCCTACTCCTGCTTGATTGATATTGATGATATGAGTAGTACAAGAGTGGATCTACCACGAAATCAAGGTGGCTAAACCCTAGAAGCTAGCCTATGGTATGCTTGTTGTAATGGTTGTTCGTCCTACAGACTAAAACCCTCCGGTTTATATAGACACCAGAGAGGGCTAGGGTTACACAGAGTCGGTTACAATGGTAGGAGATCTACATATCCGTATCGCCAAGCTTGCCTTCCACGCCAAGGAAAGTCCCATCCGGACATGGGACGAAGTCTTCAATCTTGTATCTTCATAGTCTTGGAGTCCGGCCGATGATGATAGTCCGGCCATCCGGACACCCCCTAGTCCAGGACTCCCTCAGTAGCCCCTGAACCGGGCTTCAATGTCGATGAGTCCGGCGCGCATATTGTTCGGCATTGCAAGGCGGGTTCCTCCTCCGAATAATTCATAGAAGATTGTGAACGCCAGGATAGTGTCCGGCTCTGCAAAATAAATTCCACATTTGTCACACCCTGATTTTCATGCCACAACACTTAAGCTAATAAGTCATGATAAAATGTGGTTTGATAAAAACTTTTGAGTGTTTTGGACTTTGCTTGATTGAATTTTTGTCTGCTGTTTGCAAGTGCTCTAAAAATCAAATAAATCCTCCAACTTCTATACTTCATCTACTTGATCCAAAACCTTTTCCCAATGATCATGCCATGTGTATAGAGCAATATAGTATTTTCTTACAACAATAATTTGGCCAAAAAGTATTTTCAAAAATTAGTTTTTCAAAAAACCCTGAATTGAGGTTTGCACTGCAAGTACTTAATTAAGGGCAGTAAAAATCTTTACAAAGATATATTTGACTCCTATTAGATATAGGATACCCAGAAACCACAAAAATATAATTTTAAAAGTTACTTTCCTATTTTATTTAAAAGCTTTTTCTTAAGGCCAGAAATGGTCTTTAATAGGGAAAAAAATTATTTTATTGTTTCAAAAATATTTGACAAAAATTAGGGAAACTCAGTGGACATATATTGTCCATATAAGAGTTTAAACACATGGTCATGTTCAAAATATTGGTCAAATACCTCAAAAACCCTTTCTGGATATTTCAAGCTTTTGAAATATTTACAAAGGAAATATTCTCAAAAAATTCCAAGAAAATCCTATCATGTCACACATGACATATTAGATGATCTTGCCAAGTCTCATGACTTGGAGAACAAGATAACATCATCAAATCCTCTCAAAGCCATTTCTGTCCATTTTGAAGTTTGAGCAACTTTACATTGCCAAACATGTCCAAATGCTATCAAACTTGGTGCACATTCTCAAATGGTCTAATAATTCATCTAGACCAAATGGCACAAGTTGGAGAACAAGTTAACTTGATCAAAGTGCCCCAAAACCCTTCCTGTCCAGAATCAAATTTGAACAACTTTGCATTACCAACTTTCTCTCCTTGACCCCAACTTTTGTGAGCATGATAACATGACCAAATGAGGCCACCACACCAAGTGGTTCATCAAGGAGAACAGATTTGCATGGCTAAATCTTGGAAAGCCCATTTCTGCTGATTTCAAGGGTTTACAAAAGTTGCATTGGCAACTTTGCCCAAATAATCTCCAAATTGGTGGAAGGCCATATTTATATGTGTCATTTCACCCTGTTAAGTCTCATGGCAATTAAAGTTCATTTGCTTTCCCAAACCATTATCAAACACCTTCTGGCATTTTGCAAAAATCACTATTTTGACCCCTTCCACTATTCTTGGGGAGCTCAACTTTTTGCCACAGCCTCTCCTGACCATCTCCTACCTCCAGTAACTCTCCTCCTTCAATAGCTCAATTATTTGGGGGTAAAACCCATCCCTTTCTCTCTCTGTTTACCCATGGCAAATCCTCCTCTCTCTCTCCTTTCTATATGCAAGCACCCACCTAGCTCCTCGACCACTCTAGAGCATCCAAGGAAGCTCCAAGACACAAGTGGACATGCCCTGAACTTTTAAAATGGCCATGCTGCCATTTGCACCTTCTGAGCCTTCTGATCTTGCCTCAAGACTGTAGCCGCCCCCTGCCAACCGCCTCTAGCCACCTCGGGCCTCCCCAGCGTGTCTCACGAGGCCGCCTCGGCGTCTGGGACACGGCAAGCTGCCGGCCCCCTCTTAAACCTCTCTCCTCTCCCCTCCACGACCTCACCCGAGAGTCTTGCAGGCTGGCGCCCACAGTGCACCATGGCCCCTCTATTTAGAGGCCCTCCCGAGCTCTCCTACGGCTTCTTCCCGCTCTCCCTCTTCCCAGCAATCTCCCGGACAAGACACCTCTACCCCTCGCGCCTCCTTCCCCTCCATGGCTGCCATGGTCGCCGTCGGCCTCCACCCGGCTCCGGTGAACCAGGGCCTCCCCTCCTCTCCTTTGACCACCAGGGGAAGCGCAGCAGGCCATGGGATCCTTCCTGCTCCTTATTTCCTCTGCTTCGGTTCCCATTGCGTCGCGCTCGTCCGCTCCCGAAGCCACCCGCCGGCGCCAAGGTCGTCGTTGCCTCGGTCCTCCCCAGCCTGGGAGAGACCCATAAATGGGCACGGCTCGGCCTCCCGAGTCCATCGGTACGCCGGACGCCGTCGGGGACGGCCGGAACCGCCGGGGAGCACGCCGGCACCCCGCTCGGTTGACCTCCTCTGCTCCTGGCACGAGGAAGGAGACGACCTGTGGGCGGGGCCCCCTCGTCGGTGGCCCAGCCTCCAGGCCAGCTGGCAAGTGGACGCGTATTCCGGGTAAACCGTCTACCGCGGAGGAACGCAGACTCCAGCAGTACGCCTTCGACGTGGCCCTTTCCGGCACGCTGCTGAGCTGCTGGGCCGGCCCACTAGCTATGTCACGCCCAGTGCGTGTTTTAGGTATAATACTAAACATTTCCTTTTTCTTTTATTTTGAACTTCTAAAATCCATAATCAATTCCTTTTAATTCCAAATTTGATGATTCAAATTTCTAGTAGTTTCTAAAATCATTCCCTATCACATGGTGCTATTTGCACATTTTTCCAGAATCAATTCCTTCGCAAATATGTATCAAAATCCCATTTTTCTATTTCTGTGATAAACTTTAGAAAATCACAGAGAGCTCAATATTGATCCAAATGCCATGATTCAAATTCCTAGTTTCATCTAAATTCAAAACTTAGTTTTTGAACATTTTTACTAATACTTTCTGTATCACCTCAAATAATGGTCTATTTCTTCATGTATAGCCAACTTTGCAAATTCATAGGGAAATCATCTCAACTCCAAATCCAGTGAAACCAATTCCTAGATGCTTCTAAAATCATCCTTTGTTAAATGGGTGCCTTTGCTCATTTTTCAAAAATATGTTTCTGTACACTTCTTGCAATCCCATAAGACCCCTTGATTCCATCATATCAAAATGTTTAGAAGTATCCATTGATCCACTTCCAATGAAACCACTTTGGTCATCCCTCATATGACCATAGGTATCCTAGAAAAGTCCAACTCACATTTTTAGAGCACTTTTACTTTTGCCTTGTTGTGTTGCTTATTGTGTTTGTTTCCGACGTTAGTTGACGAAGTAGACGGAGTACTTGGAGAAGGACCAGAAGATTTCAAGACTCTGATGAACCAGGCAAGCAACCCTTTGACCATGTCTATGAATTCCTTTTTATGCATGTCATATAGCACTTATTATTGTTGCATTGGAATCATGAAGGAAGGGTAACCACTTTGGTGGATTGCCTCCGTTACTTTTCTTGTTGACACTTGCATTGTGCATGACCCTACCTTCTTATGAGGGTTATGCCGGTGGGAGTAGATAGGATGCTAAGTAGTTTGCTACGCAAAAAGGGACGGGAATATGCATGTGATGGAGACAAAGTATTTTCAAAGGTCTTTTCGAAAACCCCGTCGGGTGCCACTTATGCCCGAGGGAGATGATGAGATGGGTAACCAGTTGATGACGAAGTGGTGTACTGAGGCAAGTGTGTGTGTTGTTTTCGAAAACGGATTGGTCGAAGTTGCGACCGTTATTCCAACCTTACATGCGCAACCACTCTACCCTTATATGGGAAAGGGCATTATTGATTACCTAGGTCGATACTAGCTTGGAGCCCGCATTACTAGTGACGGGGGAGAGTTGGTGCTCTCTTTCGGGACGGGGTCGTGCCAGGTAGGGCGGCCATGTCATCTTCTTACACCGGACACACCGTTGGTACCCCGTGCTTGTGGTATGTGATGAATATGGGAGCGAGGCTCCACAACTTTATGATGTGAAATGTTGGGCACGGGGGTTACTACCAATCGAGTGGACTCCATGTTAGTGTCGTCTAGGGAAAGGTGGTGATCGGGTGCTTACCCCGGGTACTTGAGGTACCGCGGGTCGTGGATGACACGGAAGTTCCCTGAATCTAGTGGGTACAGTGTGCAACCTCTGCAGAGTGTAAAACTATTCGAATAGCCGTGTCCACGGTCAAGGATAGTTGGGTAACCGCTCTTGGGCTACGTCCACTTGTTTACAAAACCAAGTGTGTGTGTGTTGATAAAATGACATGGGTCAAGTCAAGGGACTTGACATGATTGAGATGGGTTGGTGCCCACTCTTTATGTTAGATGGGTTGGTGCCCACTCTATTTATGTTGATATCTGTAACCTGTCCTCATGGTTACTTGAATTCTCTTGATGCATGCCTTACAAGATGTTGGACATGTCATTGCACTAAAAACTAGCTTTCTGCAAAAGTTTACCTATATCATGCTTTGTTGTATCTTGAACCAAAACATGGGTTGCTTGCGAGTACCTTCAAAGTACTCATTGGCTTGCCACTGGTTATTTTATTGGCCAGGCTTGAAAGAACAGGATATGATGAAGAATACTTCGACGATGATCATGCGAGCTAGGACGCTTCCCAGTCGGAATGCCTGTAGGGTTAAGGCAGATGGCATGGGTCCAAGTTATCAACGAAGATTTCTGCTGCAATGTTATACTCAAGACTTGACCATAGTGGTCCTACTTGTGTAATACGGTATGTATGGATGTAAGACTCTTGTTATTCAGCTTCTGTGTGTTCAGTGAGCATTGATCTCTGGGATCACTATACACGTGCATTCGGTGATCACGACTTATGAGTCGGGGTCCCCACAGAGCTGGTATCAGAGCCATCCTGACTATAGGAAGCCTTAGTTAGCATGGTCGTTAGTTAGGGTAAAACTATTTCCAAAACTACTACTAGTTTTCAAAACTATCTATACTTCTCTTCCCTTCTCAGTTTTTCGAAAACTAAGGTATACTTTCCTTATTAATCTCTTCCCCTTCAAAATCTTTGGTCGCTAGAACCCTTATGCCCCTGACCACTGGATTCCTTGTAATTCTCATGGATAATCAAGAAGGAAGACGCCTTGCCAGACATTCACCCACATCTCCTAGACACAAGATTGGCGACACCACAACAAGACGATACCAACAGAAGATACATCCTCGAGGAATGAGGACCTGAAGACCTAGGAGATGGTGACACCCTTGACACTGCCCCAAGATGATGCAACCTTAGCCTACGATGATCAGGGCATAGGATATGCAAGATCATGATATACATCGCTAATAGAGTAACCCTGTCACTACCGTTGTTGTATCGGCAACCACCGGTGGATGAGAACCTAGCCATTTGGTCCGCCTCACTATAGTGAGCAGGAAAACGGTTCTCTTCATCCCCCGCTCTCGGCGACGATATTGTCAACAACGTAACCGACATGATGGACCTCTATTATGCATTGTTAATGTCATCGCATAAAGGATTACCTACCTGGTACCATCGATGGCTTAGAAGACAAAAAGGGATCGTCGTGATTAAGAAGACAATAGAAGACCCAGTCAAAGCCAGTTCCGAGGTGCCACCTTCACCCCATCACTTCAACAGGCAAGAAGTTGTTGAAGACTCTTCAAGCTCAACCGGGATCGTTTCATCAAACAACTACAAGAGACGTCGCAACACCTGAGGAAAACTCAGAAGACTGCATGAGGCACAAGGCACGACTACTGAGTCCGAGAACCCCTAGGGTAGGATGAGTCATGTACCCCCTATGCGCAGTCGAGTTCGTATGATGGTTCGAGTAGAACCATGATTGTGTGTTGCTTGTTTTTATTTGTTTGTTTTTGATATCAGTCGCCTTTTTTTGCCCTAGGCAACAAGTACGCGACTATATCACCTGCCTTATTTTGTTGTTTGTGTTTGGCCTTTTTGGCACTTGTTTTTTTGCACCTGCACTATAGAACCCCCTTTAGGCATCCCACCTCCTCTATGCTACTCTTCCCTCTCGTCTCTCTCTCCTCAACTAAAGACCAGCAAGACAAGATGCACCAAGAAATCTGCTTCGGCAACCAACTAGCAATGAAGACTTTTGTTGCAGCCTCCTCGACCAAGTGAAACCCCGTAGAGTTATGTTTAACCCTCGAGATTAGGAACCCATTCCTAGACCCTTCAAGACTTTATAAGATACCCCAGCTCGAATCCTTAACCATGTGCTTAACCCACAGAATTGCAAGAACCAGTTAAGCCTCTGTAAACCTCGCACAACACTGGGTTCATTATGGAACTAGTGGACGTACTGAGCCAGCACATTATCATCCTAATATAGCACCAGAACTGACGATGACATAGGAAGACCAGTTTGAGGATATAGGAATAGAGGACAAATGACTTGGTGAGTTTATATCAATGACTTTGAGGAATTATCTGAGACTCTTCAGAAGATTATGAGGCTTTCAAGTTGGTAGATGAACTTGGTGGGATCAGTTAATAGAGTAGCATAACTTTACTTTACCCCTGAGTAAATTGGATTTATAGGACAATTATGATCGCAAGCTGAACTCCTGGAAGTGCAAGGATTTGACTTGATGGTATTGATAAGAGACAGTTGATATTACGTAAATGACTTGAGGGAAACATGTAGGAATTCTCATTGGACAAGAGATTTGGATTTAAGTAGGAGATTCTAGTTGAATATAGATGCTGAGTAAGTCTACATGGTTCGGAGTAAATTGGATTTAGACTGATGATCTCGATCATGATACCATGGTTCTTGGTGGATGATAAACTAGGAGATGGGACTAATTGTCGGAGTTTATTTAGGCATCTTTATGAGCTTGACTTTGGAGCATTACTAGATCATGATAATGGGGATCGGTGGACTGACTATAGTAAGGCAGCCCTTTCAAGTATTGGGGATTATAAGGACTTTAGGAGATCATGTGGAACACCAGCATAGGCATTGGATTTGTAGAATTAATGGATTATGTAGTGATTAATGGAAGTTAACAGGTTGTTGGAGTTGATTCATAGGAAGGAAACAGGATCTTGGAGTGGCTTACGACGTGTTTCCTTAGGGTAGAGATGCTTTATCTTAGACCTTGGAAGAATAGGCTGAGCACTGGGATTGTCACGCTCAGGCTTAGCAGCTTATATGTTCTACCCATGGATTTTTAGGGGTAGACATACATACGAGTTTGGGGATTGTAGACATATACGATTTTGTTAGACCTCCTCTCGAGAGTCCCGAGGATACGAATAGCATGAGTGATGATTGGAGTTGACCTATATGGGATGATGCTATCGGTGAAATGATGTGATTTGCTTAAAGGACTAGATAGAACAATTGGCATCTCAGGAACCGTGCTTGAGGATAAAGATGATAAATGTTCACTCGCACACTAGAATCCTTGAATCCCTTAAGCCCTACCAAGCCACAACATGGTCGGATCCTGACCTTGGGCTTTGGCTCTAGATCAATAAGACCTTGGCCAATGCTCAACCATGACCACCACCAATGCCTCAGCTCACTTTACGTACCCCATAGATCTCATGGAGTGCTTAGACAAGATAGTTGTCATCATCATTTGGTGACCTACCTGTCCACCCGAAGACGGAAGAAGAGCCGTTCAGCTAGTCAAGGAACATATGAAGACCGCCATGCCAAGGAGGAAGAACTACACCTACCACCATCATCAAGAAGTAAACATCCGCGTTGAAGACCAGGTGTATCTATGGGCCACTTCTCTCTAAGGAACCAAGCATTTCCATGACAAGGAGACCCACACCAAGATTCATCGGCCCCCTTAAAAATCACTCCAAGATTTAACAACCCCCTCCGAGATCACTTCAAGACGAAGAGTAGACAGATACCAACTAGAGTTACCACCTGACTCACCCACTGTGCACATCGTTTTTCCACACGACACCACGCCGGAAACATTTCCAACTTCCTAACTAGCCCGGTCTCTACAAGGACATTGACCACCGAGCCATCGACCCCTAGCCCAATTTAACCTACCACGAGCTACCCATTAGTAACATGGATCAAGAAGAGCGTCATACACGAAGCCACACCATCAAGTACTTCAATCTCAATGCAGCACTATACGGAAGCAGGAGCAACATGAGGACGTGAAGACTACCCCAAATCCAAGATTCCATACTCCTTTCGCGCCTAGTCTGGGAATCTCGAGGACGAGATTCTTGTAAGGGGGGTAGGTCTGTCACACCCTGATTTTCATGCCACAACACTTAAGCTAATAAATCATGATAAAATGTGGTTTGATAAAAACTTTTGAGTGTTTTGGACTTTGCTTGATTGAATTTTTGTCTGCTGTTTGCAAGTGCTCTAAAAATCAAATAAATCCTCCAACTTCTATACTTCATCTACTTGATCCAAAACCTTTTCCCAATGATCATGCCATGTGTATAAAGAAATATAGTATTTTCTTACAAAAATAATTTGGCCAAAAAGTATTTTCAAAAATTAGTTTTTCAAAAACCCCTGAATTGAGGTTTGCACTGCAAGTACTTAATTAAGGGCAGTAAAAATCTTTACAAAGATATATTTGACTCCTATTAGATATAGGATACCCAGAAACCACAAAAATATAATTTTAAAAGTTACTTTCCTATTTTATTTAAAAGCTTTTTCTTAAGGCCAGAAATGGTCTTTAATAGGGAAAAAATTATTTTATTGTTTCAAAAATATTTGACAAAAATTAGGGAAACTCAGTGGACATATATTGTCCATATATAAGAGTTTAAACACATGGTCATGTTCAAAATATTGGTCAAATACCTCAAAAACCCTTTCTGGATATTTCAAGCTTTTGAAAGATTTACAAAGGAAATATTCTCCAAAAATTCCAAGAAAATCCTATCATGTCACACATGACATATTAGATGATCTTGCCAAGTCTCATGACTTGGAGAACAAGATAACATCATCAAATCCTCTCAAAGCCATTTCTGTCCATTTTGAAGTTTGAGCAACTTTACATTGCCAAACATGTCTAAATGCTCTCAAACTTGGTGCACATTCTCAAATGGTCTAATAATTCATCTAGACCAAATGGCACAAGTTGGAGAACAAGTTAACTTGATCAAAGTGCCCCAAAACCCTTCCTGTCCAGAATCAAATTTGAACAACTTTGCATTACCAACTTTCTCTCCTTGACCCCAACTTTTGTGAGCATGATAACATGACCAAATGAGGCCACCACACCAAGTGGTTCATCAAGGAGAACAGATTTGCATGGCTAAATCTTGGAAAGCCCATTTCTGCTGATTTCTAGGGTTTACAAAAGTTGCATTGGCACTTTGCCCAAATAATCTACAAATTGGTGGAAGGCCATATTTATATGTGTCATTTCACCCTGTTAAGTCTCATTGCAATTAAAGTTCATTTGCTTTCCCAAACCATTATCAAATACCTTCTGGCATTTTGCAAAAATCACTATTTTGACCCCTTCCACTATTCTTGGGAGCTCAACTTTTGCCTGACCTCTCTCGACCACCTCCTACCTCCAAATAACTCTCCTCCTTCAATAGCTCAATTATTTGGGGTAAAATCCATCCCTTTTCTCTCTGTTTACCCATGGCAACTCCTCCTCTCTCTCTCTCCTTTCTATATGCAGCGCCCACCTAGCTCCTCGACCACTCTAGAGCATCCAAGGAAGCTCCAAGACACAAGTGGACATGCCTGACCTTTTAAAATGGCCATGCCGACCATTTGCATCGCTGAGGCTGCTTCTGATCTTGCTCCCTGCTTATGTAGCCCCCCAACCGCCTCCCGCCACCTCGGGCCTCCCAGTAGTCCTAGCCATCTCGGGCCCGGCCTGTCGGCCCACCAGGCCCGGCCCCAAAATCCAGGCCTAGGCCGATGGGCTTGCCCATGGGCGGGCTTGGGCTGAGTTTTGAGCCCACCAGTAGGGCCTGGACGGGCTTGGGCTTGGCATATTGGCATTTTAAGGAAGAGGCCCGGCCCACGGCCCTAAGCCCTAAGGGCTTTTTAGGGCTTTTTACCAGATGGGCCAGGCTTGGGCTTTAAAAGTAAGCCCAGTGATAGGGCTTGGGAGGGCCTGGGCCTCAGTTTTCTGCTGTGGGCTTTTTCAGGCCCGGCCCAAGCCCGGCCCGGCCTGGCCCATGGCCAGATATACTCCCCAGCGTGTCTCACGAGGCCGCCTCGGCGTCTGGGACACGGCAAGCTGCCGGCCCCCTCCTAAACCTCTCTCCTCTCCCCTCCACGACCTCACCCGAGTAGTGCCAGAGGGGCGTCCATGGTGCACCGCGACCCCTCTATTTAGAGGCCCTCCCGAGCTCTCCTACGGCTTCTTCCCGCTCTCCCTCTTCCCCAGCAATCTCCCAGACAAGACACCTCTACCCCTCGCGCCCTCCTTCCCCCTCCATGGCTGCCATGGTCGCCGTCGGCCTCCACCCGGCTCCGGTGAACCAGGGCCTCCCCTCCTCTCCTTTGACCACCAGGGGAAGCGCAGCAGGCCATGGGATCCTTCCTGCTCCTTATTTCCTCTGCTCTGGTTCCATCGCGTCGCGCTCGTCCGCTCCCGAAGCCGCCCGCCGGCGCCAAGGTCGCCGTTGCCTCGGTCCTCCCAGCACTGGAGAGACCCATAATGGGCACGGCTCGGCCTCCCGAGTCCACCGCAGCGACGGACGCCGTCGGGACGGCCGAACCGCTGGGAGCACGCCGTGGCGCCCGCTCGGTCGACCTCCTCTTCTCTCAGCACGAGGAAGGAGACGACCTGGGCGGGGCCCCTCGTCGGTGGCCCAGCCTCCAGGCCAGCTGGCAAGTGGACGCGTATTCCGGGTAAACTGCCTACGGCGCAGGAACGCGGACTCCAGCAGTACGCCTTCGATGTGGCCCTTTCAAGACGCCGGCCGAGCTCTTGGGCCGCCCACTAGCTATCTCACGCCCAGTGCGTGTTTTAGGTATAATCCTAAACATTTCCTTTTTCTTTTATTTGAACTTCTAAAATCCATAATCAATTCCTTTTAATTCCAAATTTGATGATTCAAATTTCTAGTAGTTTCTAAAATCATTCCCTATCACATGGTGCTATTTCCACATTTTTCCAGAATCAATTCCTTCACAAATATGTATCAAAATCCCATTTTTCTATTTCTGTGATAAACTTTAGAAAATCACAGAGAGCTCAATATTGATCCAAATGCCATGATTCAAATTCCTAGTTTCATCTAAGTTCAAAACTTAGTTTTTGAACATTTTTACTAATACTTTCTGTATCACCTCAAATAATGGTCTATTTCTTCATGTATAGCCAACTTTGGAAATTCATAGGGAAATCATCTCAACTCCAAATCCAGTGAAACCAATTCCTAGATGCTTCTAAAATCATCCTTTGTTAAATGGGTGCCTTTGTTCATTTTTCAAAAATATGTTTCTGTACACTTCTTGCAATCCCATAAAACCCCTTGATTCCATCATATCAAAATGTTTAGAAGTATCCATTGATCCACTTCCAATGAAACCACTGTGGTCATCCCTCATATGACCATAGGTATCCTAGAAAAGTCCAACTCACATTTTTAGAGCACTTTTACTTTTGCCTTGTTGTGTTGCTCATTGTGTTTGTTTCCGACGTTAGTTGACGAAGTAGACGGAGTACTTGGAGAAGGACCAGAAGATTTCAAGACTCTGATGAACCAGGCAAGCAGCCCTTTGACCATGTCTATGAAACCCTTTTTATGCATGTCATATAGCACTTATTATTGTTGCATCGGAATCATGAAGGAAGGGTAACCACTTTGGTGGATTGCCTCCGTTACTTTTCTCGTTGACACTTGCATTGTGCATGACCCTACCTTCTTATGAGGGTTATGCCGGTGGGAGTAGATAGGATGCTAAGTAGTTTGCTACGCAAAAAGGGACGGGAATATGCATGTGATGGAGACAAAGTATTTTCAAAGGTCTTTTCGAAAACCCCGTCGGGTGCCACTTACGCCCGAGGGAGATGATGAGATGGGTAACCACTTGATGACGAAGTGGTGTACCGAGGCAAGTGTGTGTGTTGTTTTCGAAAACGGATTGGTGAAGTTTGCGACCGTTATTCCAACCTTACATGCGCAACCACTCTACCCTTATATGGGAAAGGGCATTATTGATTACCTAGGTCGATACTAGCTTGGAGCCCGCATTACTAGTGACGGGGGAGAGTTGGTGCTCTCTCTCGGGACGGGGTCGTGCCAGGTAGGGCGGCCATGTCTGTCTTTACAGCACCGGACACACCGTTGGTACCCCGTGCTTGTGGTATGTGATGAATATGGGAGCGAGGCTCCACAACTTTATGATGTGAAATGTTGGGCACGGGGGTTACTACCAATCGAGTGGACTCCATGTTAGTGTCGTCTAGGGAAAGGTAGTGATCGGGTGCTTACCCCGGGTACTTGAGGTACCGCGGGTCGTGGATGACACAGAAGTTCCCCGAATCTAGTGGGTACAGTGTGCAACCTCTGCAGAGTGTAAAACTATTCGAATAGCCGTGTCCACGGTCAAGGACAGTTGGGTAACCGCTCTTGGGCTACATCCACTTGTTTACAAAACCAAGTGTGTGTGTGTGTGTTGATAAAATGACATGGGTCAAGTCAAGGGACTTGACATGATTGAGATGGGTTGGTGCCCACTCTTTATGTTAGATGGGTTGGTGCCCATTCTATTTATGTTGATATGTGTAACCTGTCCTCATGGTTACTTGAATTCTCTTGATGCATGCCTTACAATATGTTGGACATGTCATTGCACTCAAAACTAGCTTTCTGCAAAAGTTTACCTATATCATGCTTTGTTGTATCTTGAACCAAAACATGGGTTGCTTGCGAGTACATTCAAAGTACTCATTGGCTTGCCACTGGTTATTTTATTGGCCAGGCTTGAAAGAACAGGATATGATGAAGAATACTCCGACGACGATCATGCGAGCTAGGACGCTTCCCAGTCAGAATGCCTGTAGGGTTAAGGCAGATGGCATGGGTCCAAGTTATCAACGAAGATTTCCGCTGCAATGTTATACTCAAGACTTGACCATAGTGGTCCTACTTGTGTAATACGGTATGTATGGATGTAAGACTCTTGTTATTCAGCTTCTGTGTGTTCAGTGAGCATTGATCTCTGGGATCACTGTACACGTGCATTCGGTGATCACGACTTATGAGTCGGGGTCCCCACAACATTCCACCATAGAGAGAATAATATGTACACAAGTTCAATCTGCTGACGTATTTTGTGGCATGACATCATACCACCACCAAGCCTTCGTTTTTTATTATACCACCTCAGCACGTTTAGCGAAGCGGTTTCCTTGGCACGTCTTGTCGAAGCAGAGATCATGTTTCCCTTATTCCGGGATTCCCATCAATACGGACGTGGGTAACCCAACCGCACCATTGATGGTGGTGCTTGGGAGATAAGCGAGTTTTATCAGGCCGGTGGGGACGCATAGTCTTCGTCCGCCCATATATAAGGGGATAAGGATCCACCTTTTTTACCTACGCCTTCTTCCTCCTTTGCTTATCCATCTCCGCGCACTCGAGCTCCAGCGCCCAAGTTCGCACATCTCGCCTCAACCTTCTCCAGCCATGTCCAGAGAGGGAAGCAAGTGGATGGCTTCCTCCGTTACGGAGGGGCACATCGAAAAACTGCGCGGCGCCGGATACCTGTCCAGCGACATCGCGCACTGGCTGCCCAACAAGGGGCAGCTCATCCCCACCCCCAGGCCCCATGAGAGGGTCGTATTCCTTCCCCACTTCCTCCGCGGACTGGGCTTCCCACTTCATCCCTTCGTCCGGGGGCTCATGTAATACTACGGCCTGGACTTCCACGATCTGGCGCCAAACTTCACCCTCAACATCTCGGCATTTATCGTCGTGTGTGAGGCCTTCCTCTGCATCCAGCCCCACTTCGGCTTGTGGCTAAAAACCTTCAATGTCAAGCCGAAGGCAGTGAACGGTGTCCAAGCGGAGTGCGGAGGCGCCATGGTGGGCAAAATGCCCAACGTCCTCTGGCTCGAGGGCGCCTTCGTGGAAACCATCAAAGGGTGGCAATCGGGGTGGTTCTATATCACCGAGCCACAGGACCCTAAATGGGCAGCGGCCCCCGAGTTCAGATCTGGTACCCCCATGCAGCTCACCTCCTGGAAAGAGAAGGGCTTGCTATGGGGCGGTTCGGAGGAGCTGACCGGACTCTAGTCCTGTCTCCAGACCTTGGTGAACAAGAAGCTCAAGCTTGTCAATGTGATCTAGGTCATGCTCGTCCGCCGGATTCTCCCCTGCCAACAACGGGCCTTCAATCTGTGGGAGTTTGATCTGGCACAGCACCGGACCCTTAGCGGGCTCTTCGACACAACGTACGAAGCTGCCTGGAGGGTGCTGTTCAAGGGGGGAGAAGCCCCCGCATCCGCAACTGAAGATCGCGGATTCAGCTCGAAACGCCCGGTCGGTGCGGTAAGATATGTTATCCTTTATGGGACATTTATTTCTTTCATAGTTTGACTCTATTGCAGGATCTAAAATTCCCAATGCCTTTAACAGGACTGGCAGAGGACGTCCGGACAGGTTAACTGTCCGGCTCCCCTCCCCAAAGACCCAGCGGATACCCATTTAACGGGGCTGCTAGTCCTGGCACTCTAGGTGGTGCCGGAGAAGAAGGCCAAGCAGAAGGCCACGGGAACCCGAAGGAGTTCCCGGAGCCAGCTGGTATCGGACTTATCGTCCGATGGCTCTGAGGCGGACTCCTCCCCCGAAGACGAGGAGGAGAAAGAGGACTCTCCCTAGGAGGGGGAGAGAGGAAGAGGAAGGCCTCCCCAACGGGGGAGGCCGAAGGGTCCAAGAGGGGAAGGACCCTTCCTCCAGACAGCTCCGCCAACGTCAACGTTGGCTATGAAGGGTGGCCTTCAAGGGCCAAGCTTCCGGCAAGATCGTAAGTATCCGGATTCCTGACTGATTTATCATTTCTCTTCTGTGCCACATAGTGTCCTTCTAATGCCGCACACTACCTGTAGTCCGATCGAGGATGATCTTCCCGCTTCATCAAGCGGGTCCTTGGCTCCGTCGGATGTAGATTCCATTCCGACCGCGTCCACCCCTCGCGGTGCTGAGGACGCCGAGGTGGGATCCCAGGAGGGGACCCGCCAGGAGGGGGAGGCTCCGGAGGTGCCACAGGGAAACCTCCCGGACTTCATGCCGGACTCCGCGCCGGAACCCGCTGTGGTTCCGGAGTCCGGCAGGCGGCCCCTTCGTAAGAAGGGCAAGACCGTGACACCGGCAGCCTCCGTCCAACCGGAGGCGCCGGACAACTTGTTGGAGGCGCTCAACGGCGCTTCCATTGAGGAGGAACACCTCACTATCATGAGTGCGGTGATTCAGAAGGTTTAGCTCGCCAAGAGCGGGCTGACCGAAGCCTGCAGCAACCTTCTAACAGGCTTTGAGGTAAGAAGTTTTAAAATATGCAATGTAATACCAAGATAGACAAGAGCCCTCGATGCTCGGTTCGGTGTTGGAAAGAAAAGCCGGACTGAGGATCTAAAAAGATATACGCAGGAGTTCTAAAAATTATGTCAATATGGGATTGCACGCTGCGCTGCTGACCTCTGCCACACTGACTACGGAGGTCGGTGCTTTGAAGCAGGACCTCGAGCGGTCCGAGCACGAGCTCGGCCTTGCCAAGAAGCAGCTCGAGGACAAAGAAGGTGAGTAACACCGCATTAAATTTGTACCTTACAGAAAGGATTTTGGTTGCAATAGAAATAACAAGGATAACGTGGGTACTGCAGGGGCCACCAACGAGGTGGCGACCCTGAAGGAGGCCGTGTCCGCGGCCGAACGTAGTGCGGCCGCGGAACGAGCGGAGCGAGAGAAGCAGGAGGCACGAGTGGCGGAGGTGCGGCAAGAGCTCCAGGCTCTCAATGAAAAGCATGAGAGTTTGGAGCGCGACTCGAAGACTCGAGAGTCCGAGCTTGCCTCGGCTCTTGAAAGTGCCAAAGCCGCTAAGGCCGAGGCCCATAAGGCCCTCCAGGAGATTGAGGCGGTGAAGAAAATAGCGGCGGGTAAGGCATTTTTCATGCAAAGCGAGCATGTGAATTTGAATTACCTGTTACTTACCCGAATTCGGAGCTCTCCAGGGGCATTTGCAGATCTGCCTTGCAGTGTGTCTGTAACGCCCTCGATGCGGCTATATCTCCCACGTGTCGAAGCACGACTTAGAGGCATAACCGCATTGAAAGCAATGTCGTAAGTGAGGTAATCTTCACACAACCCATGTAATACATAAGGTGAAAAGATACATAGTTGGCTTACAATCGCCACTTCACACAATTACATGAATAAAAGCATTACATCATCCAGATACAATCAAGGTCCGACTACGGAACCAAAGTAAAAGAAGAACCCGATTCCGGTGATCTTTATATCGATTTCAACCGAAATCATCTCATCTTTCCAGTGGCATACTTGGTTTGCCGAGTTGATGCCTTGTTCATCATTTTCCTTCCGGAGCATACATATGCATTGCATATCACATCTCGCATAGCATGTCATGTATTGCAGCATATTGCTTGTGCATTGTTCCTTGTTTGATTGTGGTTCCGTTGCTTGTGTTCTTGCTTTGGGTAGAGCCGGGAGACGAGTACGTGAACGAGGAACCTGTTGAGAACGCCTACGAGGATCAAGCCTTCGACAACTCTGAGAACCTTGCAGGCAAGATGATCATACCCTCGAAATCACTTCTATCTTTGCTTGCTAGTTTGCTCGCTCTTTTGCTATGCCAATGCTGCGATGCCTACCATTTGCTTGTCAGCCTCCCAAATTGCCATGTCAAACCCCTAACCTTTGACACCTTTCCTATGCAAACCGTTGTTTGGCTATGTTACCGCTTTGCTCAGCCCCTCTTATAGCGTTGTTAGTTGCAGGTGAAGATTGAAGATTGTTCCTTGTTGGAACATGGAGATGTTGTTCCTTGTTGGAACATGTTTACTTGTTGGGATATCACAATATATCTTATTTAATTAATGCATCTATATACTTGGTAAAGGGTGGAAGGCTCGGCCTTATGCCTGGTGTTTTGTTCCACTCTTGCCGCCCTAGTTTCCGTCATATCGGTGTTATGTTCCCGGATTTTGCGTTCCTTACACGGTTGGGCTATTATGGGAACCCCTTGACAGTTCGCCTTAAGTAAAGCTCCTCCAGCAATGCCCAACATTGGTTTTAACATTTGCCACCTAAGCCTTTTTCCCTTGGGTTCTGCAGACTCAAGGGTCATCTTTATTTTAACCCCCCCGGGCCAGTGGTCCTCTGAGTGTTGGTCCGAACCGAGATACCTGCGGGGCCACCTCGGGGAAACTTGAGGGTTGGTTTTACTCGTAGCTAGACTCATCTGAGTGTGCCCTGAGAAAGAGATATGTGCAGCTCCTATCGGGATTTGTTGGCACATTCGGGCGGTGTTGCTGGTTTAGTTTTACCCTGTCGAAATGTCTTGTTGTACCGGGATACCGAGTCTGATCGGAGTGTCTCGGGTGGAGGTCTATTCCTCCGTTGACCGTGAGAGCTTGTCATGGGCTGTTGGGACACCCCGCAGGATTTGAACTTTCGAAAGCCGTGCCCGCGGTTATGTGGCAGATGGGAATTTGTTAATGTCCGGTTGTAGAAGACCTGAAGTTGACCTTAATTAAAATACATCAACCGTGTGTGTAACCGTGATGGTCTCTTCCCATGAGTCCGGAAGTGAACACGGTGTTGGAGTTATGCTTGACGTAGGTTGCTATAGGATCACTTCTTGATCATACTTTTATCGACCGTGCTTTGCCTTCTCTTCTCGCTCTCATTTGCGTATGTTAGCCACCATATATGCTAGTCGCTTGCTGCAGCCCCACCTCATGCCTTTACCTTACCCATAAGTTTAAATAGTCTTGATCTCGCGGGTGCGAGATTGCTGAGTCCCCGTGGCTCACCAGATACTTCCAAAACCAGTTTGCGTGTGCCTATGTTACCCGAAAGGTGATTTAACCAAGCTCAAGGAGGAGCTTGATGAAGATCTTGCCTCTTGTGTTGTTTCGCTCTAGTTGATCAAGAGTGGAGCCCGGTTGGGGTCGATCGGGACCTTTTGTCGCATTTGGGGTTCTTCTTTTATTTTGGTTCCGTAGTCGGACCTTGATTGTATCTGGATGATGTAATGCTTTTATTCATGTAATTGTGTGAAGTGGCGATTGTAAGCCAACTATGTATCTTTTCCCCTTATGTATTACATGGGTTGTGTGAAGATTACCTCACTTACGACATTGCTTTCAATGCGGTTATGCCTCTAAGTCGTGCTTCGACACGTGGGAGATATAGCCGCATCGAGGGCGTTACAGTGTCCGATGCCGCCGCATTCTACCGGGCCGAGGAGGAGAGCTCAACGGAGAAGGTCTTCGTCTCAAGATGTCGAGGCCGGACATCCGTGTGTTTTAGCGACCAGTGAAGCAATGGTCGAGCTCCACAAGGTAGCCGAGCAGGCCATGAAGGGCCTCATAGTCCGGTTGTAGCCTGAAGAGGCCATGCCTGGGAGCTAGTTCGGCCTCGTGCTGCGGCTGGTGGATGCGTGCCCTTGGGTGGAAGTCATCAAGCGCTCCGCCTGCATTGAAGGTGCCCGTCGGGCCCTTGCCCGCGCAAAGGTGCACTAGGGCAGGCTGGATGCTGAGAGGCTTCTGACAGACGCGTAGCCGGCGGGCAAGGAGTATCGTACGCCCAAAATGTACTATAAGAGTGTCCTGAAGGGTGCCCTCAAGATTGCGGATGAGTGCCCCAAAGATGTAATTTTTGATAGACTCACAATGTGTTATCCTGTGCGCTGAAAACTTTGTTTCATATGCGCTAAGCAACGCTTATTGATTTAAAATATTACCTTACAGGCGGCCGCTTATCAAATCGAGAGATGGCAAGTTGTCGGCTTCAGCCCCCATGCCACGTCTTTGGGGTGTTCGGGATAAACTTGAGCGCTCTTGTTCCCATTTTGGGTCCATCTAGGAGGCGCCAACACAACGAACAAGGCAACCGGACTTATAATGCTTGAACACTCTCACTTAGCCATAGAATTCTATAATTTTAAATTTCGGCGAAGCCCCTAGTGTTCAGAAGACCGAATTCGGGAAGCTATCCACGCCTGGGCCGGACACAGCCGGTTCCTCGCTCTAAGCGGCATAAGTCTTTAGGGACTCGAAAAGACCTCTCGAACAGCGACCAGCTCTCGCCTTATCATGACGGTCAGTTTTAGCTTTCTCCACTGAGGCGCTCGCCCAGCTCAACTGGGGCACAATCGCAGTGGTTCTCCCAGTGCTACCTTAGCCGATAGAATGGAACGTAAGGTACCAAAACATGGGAGCCGGGCAAACCCAACTATTAACCCAAGACATGATTCGGAGCCGATGCATATAGTGCTATAAGTTTGGGGTGCCGCACTTGTGAAAGTGTTCGGACTTACGACACCATAATGCGGGGAACATAAGCCCCTGGTGTATTCGGCCGTACCAAATTGTACAGATGCAAGATGTCATAAATGAACATATATATAAAGAAAAGGAATGCAATTATAAGCGAAAAGTAATGCATTGTTTATTCAAGGAATTCTGCCATGAGTGCAGAACGATACAAAAAGTGCGGTAGGCAAGGGTTTGGACTATTATAAATGTCTCCCTCCAGGGGTAGGCTTCGGAATGGTGTATTTAAACAGATTTAATGCTCATTATGGAGACCACCTGAGTATTCGTCGTAGCCTTTGTCCTTCCCTGGCTGTTGCATCGTGAGTTTGGCGGATTCACCGCCGGACAGGGTCTCTGGTGAACGGAGTCCTGTGGATAAAATAAAAAAAAGGAAAAGAAAAAGAGCGACACACTTGGGGGCCCCTGGTGCAGTTGAGCCGCACTCTAGGCCTGTCGTGGTCCTGCCCCTCCCCCTGTGCCCAAGGTATCTCTAGAGCATAATGATGTACGCGGAGGGCTAGTCTTGCAATCATGCAAGGGCTGGGGTTGGGGACGCATTGCTACACGTGCTCGAAACGTGCCAGGTGGTCTTGATGTATGTTACTCCGGGCGCATTTAGTCGTGTTCGGTCGTTTAACGGCCGGACTCGAAAATTGCCTTAAGAGGCTGCTCCGTACTTCTGCCGCGAGAGCCGCTGTGTGTTCCTCCGTTCGGAGGGAGCGTTCAGTGTTTCCGTTGACCGTGATGACTCCACGAGGGCATGACATCTTGAGTTTGAGGTATGCATAATGAGGCACCGCGTTGAACTTTGCAAACGCGGTTCGTCCGAGCAGAGCGTGATAGCCACTGCGGAACGGGACTATGTCGAAGATTAACTCCTCGCTCGAAATTATCCGGGATCCGAAGACCACTTCCGGTGTGACCGAGCTGTATAATTGGCCTCCACACCGGTATGACGCCTTTGAAGGTCGTCTTTGTAGGTTTAATGCTTGAGGGTCTATGCCCATCTTGTGCACTCGATCCCGATAAAGCAGGTTCAATTTGTTGCCGCCGTCCATCAGGACTCTAGTGAGGTGAAATCCATCGACGATTGGGTCTAAAACCACGCGGCGAATCCACCATGGCGGATATTGGTGGGTGGTCCTTCGATCGAAAGTGATCGGGCAAGAGGACCATGGATTGAACTTGGGCAGCTGGCTCCATCGCATATACGTCCCTAAGTGCACGCTTCCGCTCCCTCTTGGGTATGTAGGTTATGTATATCATGTTTACCGTCCGCACTTGTGGGGGAAACCCTTACATCTCTTCATCGCTCGAGGCCGAGTCTCCTCCTCGTCATCGTTGTGCAGCCCTTGTCATTGTTTTCGCAATTAACTTGCTCTGCTGCTTGAATACCCAACAATCCTGTTGGTGTGGTTAGCTAACTTTTGGGGTGCCATGTATCCGCAAGAGCGGTCGAGTATTCAGTCCAGATTGACGGACCGGAGTGGTTCTTTTGAATGGCTTCTTCCACGATCGGGTTTAGAGCCTCTGAATCCGGCATTGACTGCCAGATCCCGGTGTTATCACCGCACGCGCGCGTTTGTTTTGTTTGACGCGACCTGCCATTGCGGTCCTTGCTGTCCGGACCGCGAATTTTTGCCGAGGTTGTTATGCGAGCTAGCCAGCTGTCCTCTCCCGCATGTAAGCGGGTCATGAGTGATGTGAGGGCTGCCATGGATTTCGGCTTTTCCTGTCCTAGGTGCCGGGCCAGCCACTCGTCGCGGATGTTATGTTTGAAGGCTGCGAGGGCCTCTGCATCCGGACAGTCGACGATTTGATTTTTTCTTTGTGAGGAACCGTGTCCAGAATTGTCTGGCCGATTCGTCTGGCTGCTGAATTATGTGGCTTAGGTCATCGGCGTCTGGTGGTCGCACATATGTGCCCTGGAAGTTGTCAAGGAATGCGGCTTCTAGGTCCTCCCAACACCCAATTGATTCTGCTGGCAAGCTATTAAGCCAATGCCGAGCTGGTCCCTTAAGCTTGAGTGGGAGATACTTGATGGCGTGGAGATCGTTACCGCGGGCTATATGGATATGAAGGAGATAATCTTCGATCCAAACCGCGGGGTCTGTTGTGCCATCGTAGGATTCAATGTTCACGGGTTTAAACCCTTCAGGGATTTGATGATCCATTACTTCGTCTGTGAAGCATAGTGGGTGTGCGGCACCTCTATATTGGGCAATGTCACGACGTAGCTCAAGAGAGCTTTGTCTGCTGTATTCGGCCCGGCCGGAGTTGCTGTATCCGGCGCGACGGTAGTCGTCGTGGGTCGTGGGGCGCCCACGTGATCCGTAGATAGATCTGGATTGTCTTGCCTTGTCGTCCAATATATCTCGCAAGTCCGGTGCATTCCCCCGTGGCTTCGCGCTTTTCGAGCGGTGCCGGGGTACGGTTCTGGCGGAGGGCCTAGATGCCTCTCTGTCGCGGCCACGAGGTGGTTGGTCTGCCGTATTGTGCGCTGGTGATGAAGGTTTGTATGCTTCTTCCTCTAGTCGGGGAGCAACTTGCGTTTTGGGTAGCTTTTGGAGGGGCGTTCGAGTTCATACTCTTCGGCCGCGAGGACCTCGGTCCATCTGTCGGCCAGCAGGTCTTGATCAGCTCGAAGCTCTTGCTGCTTTTTCTTTAGGTTGTTTGTCGTGGCCATTAGCCTGCGTTTAAAACGCTCTTGTTCAACGGGATCCTCGGGCACGACAAATTCGTCGTCGTTGAGGCTTGCCTCGTCTCCGGAGGGAGGCATGTAATTTTCATCCTCCTCATCTGCCGCTCTCTCGTGAGGGCTGGCTTCCCCGCCCTCCTGTGTTTAATCTTGCTGGAGGGGGTTATCTTCGGCACTCTCTGGGGTGTTATTATCTCCGGTGCCAGAATCTCCATTCTTGCTGTGGCGGGATTTAGAGTGGCGCCGCTGACGTCGGCGCTTGGGCTGTCTCTTAGAGGAATCTGCCTCCACTGCTTCTTCGCTGCCCCCATCCTTTGGGGTGTCCACCATGTATATGTCGTATGACAAGGTGGTCTTCCAGTGCCCTGTAGGCGCTGGTTCTTGATCGTCTCCGGCATCGTCGTCCATACCGTCGATGTCTTCAGAGTCGTAGTCTAGCATGTCGGTTAGATCGTCGACAGTGCCTACAAAGTGGGTGGTGGGTGGGCTTTGAATTTCTTCGTCGTCCGCATCCCAACCATCCTGACTGCAGTCCGGCCAGGGTTCTCCTGATAACGAGAGATACTTTAGCGAGTTCAGGATGTTGCCAAAGGGCGAGTGCTGAAAGATGTCCGCGGCGGTGAACTCCATGATCGGCGCCCAATCGGATTCGGTTGGCAGGGGCGTAGGAGGTTCGGAGTCTGGCAAGGAGTCCAGCACCTCGGAGTCACGAGCTTTGCAAAGGACAAGGTCGGTATTTGGCTCCATCGCCGTAGCAGTTGCAGCTCCCGAGGCGGTGTCCGCCACCGTCCTCGATTCAAGCTGATCGGCTCGAACTATGGGTCGGAGCAGATTCATGTGCGGCCTCCAAGGAACCGCCCAACGGCAGAGCTAGATCATGCCCATCGTGTAAAGGCGGCACGCCGGTTGTGGCTCGAATCCATCGAAGATCAAGTCTCCGCGGATGTCACCGTGAAGTTTAGGCTTCCAAATCTGACTGATGGCGGGCGTAGCTTCGATCTGCTCCAGATGGCCAAGTGAATTGCCCATGATGGTAAAGCCGCCAAACACGAAGATCTGTCCGGGGAGAAAATTCTCACCCTGGACTGCCTTGTTGTTGATTGAAGAAGCCATCAAGCCTATTGGTGACGGCACAGAGGAACTCTCAATGAAATCACCAATGTCGGTGTCAAAACCGGTGGATCTCGGGTAGGGGGTCCTGAACTGTGCCTCTAGGCGGATGGTAACAGGAGACAAGGGACACGATGTTTTTACCCAGGTTCGGGCCCTCTCGATGGAGGTAAAACCCTACTCCTTCTTGATTGATATTGATGATATGAGTAGTACAAGAGTGGATCTACCACGAGATAAAGGAGGCTAAACCATAGAAGCTAGCCTATGGTGTGATTGTTGTAATGGTTGTTCATCCTACGGACTAAAACCCTCCGGTTTATATAGACACCGGAGAGGGCTAGGATTACACAGAGTCGGTTACAATGGTAGGAGATCTACATATCTGTATCGCCAAGCTTGCCTTCCACGCCAAGGAAAGTCCCATCCGGACACGGGACGAAGTCTTCAATCTTGTATCTTCATAGTTGGAGTCCGGCCGATGATGATAGTCCGGCCATCCGGACACCCCCTAGTCCAGGACTCCCTCACCCGCTGTTGAGGCTCGAGGATGTGGACTTCGTCCTCCGCCTGAGCTCGGATGCCCTGGCTGACGAGGATCTGACCGCAGGCCTCCGCTTCCTGGTCAGGGAGGACGTGGCAAGCCCGGAGGGCGCTCCAATCCCCTTGTTCCTTCGTGACGATTGGGAGCGGGTGGTGGACTCCATGCCCACCATCGATGGGGTCCGTTTGGTGCCGGCGGAGGCCCCTGAGGGCCAGGCGGCGACGACGACGGTGGACTTGTCCTCTGATGATTCCAGCGGGGGAGAGGAGGAAGATGAAGAGGACGAGGAGGAGCGTGACTCGGAGGTGACCATCGAGGGGATGGGGGAGACTTCCCCCTGGCGCAGGTCCAGCGCCCTCCGCTCCATGCCGGACGACGACGAGGCCGGCGCCAGGCGAGGGGGAGAGGACCCGCCCATGATCCCGAAGAAGGACAGGCCGGGGCTGATCTCCCGAGGGTCTACTCCAGCCCTGGTGCCGCCCGAAGCCAGCTCTAGCCCTTCTGGTGCGCCTTCCTCTGCCGCTGGACCTCCCGAGGCTGAGCCCCGCAAGAGGCTCTCAGGCTTCAAGCGCCCAGTAAGTACTCGAAATCCGCTTTGCCCCTGTTTTTGCCGTCGAGGCATGACATCCATTATTTGGGTAGGCCACGACCTACGGCGAAGAGGTTGAAGGGAGACATGGCAACCCCGCTTGGGGCAGGCTCACCTGCCGTGGCCGCGCCTTCACTCGCGGGAAAGGGAGGCAGCGGGGCTCGCACTTCCCCTGCCTGATCGTCCTTGCAAGGTCAGGAGGGACGCCCTGGCGTGGAGGCAGCCCCCGTGGCCCCACTCACTCTGGAGGCGCCTGCGCTTGATGATGTCGCCGAAGTTGTCAAGGCTCAGGAGGTCCCTGCCTCCCAAGCTGTGATCATGCTGCCGTCTTCCCCTCCTACTCCGCCGGTTCCCGTCTCCTCTGCCTCCTCTGTCGCCTTGGACCGCGCTGCCGACGAGCTGAGTCGGCTGCGAGAGGATCTCCGAGGCGCCGACCCCCGCCTGGTGGCCGGGCGCCTGGAGCTGGTCTCTGGCTGGGTTCGCTCTGACGCCTCCGTCCGAGCGGCACTGAGCCAGGCTGTGACGGCTTCTGAGGAGGAGAAGCAAGTCACCTCCCAGGCCATAGCCGCTCGCAACGCGGCATTGAAGGATGCTTCAACTATCAAGGGCCACAGCAAGACGCTGGAGGGTGAGCTGCAAGGGCTGCGTGCTGAGCTCGCGAAGGAGGTTAGCGACCGTCAGGCGAAGGAGGAGGAGATAAAGTCTCGGGAGGCTGCCGTCAAGGACCACGACGCCGAACTCTCAGCTGAAGACGCTGGAGCTGACACTGAGAGTGGAGAGGGTTGAGCTGGATGCCAAGGCAAAGGTCTTGGGCGAGGACCGCGCGGCCTTCATGCGTTATGAGGTGAGGGCTCGCACAGCGCTAAAGACGCTTTATGAAGAGGGCCTGGAGAAACCGCTGGCCGGAGCCACGGAAGGCCCCGCCAAGCTGGTTCCCTTCCTGGTCGAGGCACTTGAGGAGGTCGTGACTGGCACCGGCCCCATGGCCGAAGTTGAGGCTCGCGTCCTTTTCTCCACAGCGCTGACACGGATCCTCAGCCAATTCTACCTCCGCAACCCCAACGCCAACCTTCACGACCTGCTGGAGCCTATGGATGCCAAGCGCTCCGCCGCTGCTGCCGAGGCCGTGAAGGGCCGAGCGGAGGCCTTCCTGGCGAAGTTCCGCGCCTTTAACACCGCACCCAAGCGAGGCGCTGCTGGCTCCGCGGCCTCGGTGGGTGGAGCTGACAAGCGCGACTCCACCACGAGTGGCGGCGCGGCCCAGGGGTGATTTTCTCGCTGCTTCTTTCCTGCTTTGATTCCTGCAACATGCACCATGCCTCGTGGAGGCATTTAAACTTGTGTTTGGTATTGTGAGAACAATTTATGGTCTGTAATATTTGCTTCTGAATTTGCTAGATTTTGCGGTTTCCTTCGTATTTGCTTGTGTTCTACGTCAGCAGGTCCCGACCCCACGCATACCTCAGCCGCCGTTAGCCCCGACCGGATCACCAGGACGGGACTAAGGAGTGAGGGGCTACATGGCAAGTTATGCTCCTGAGTCGCGATGCTCAGGAGTCCCCCTGGATGTGCAAACAGCAAATAGGGAGGGGTGTAGGAGAGGATCTATCGTTCTATGTCGGCAGGGCCCGGCCCCGCACATACCTCGACCGCCGTTAGCCTTTCGGAACTAAGGAGTGAGGGGCTACATGACCAGCTAGGCTCCTGAGTCGCGATGCTCAGGAGTCCCCCTTGACGCTCAGACGGTCTTCATACCTTGGCTTCGCTCGGGGAGGGGCGCGCGACGACCAGGTCCGAGGGACCTATCTGGGTGGCGTGCACTCGGGCGTGACCCGGGCGCAGCCCCCATGCCCAACCCCCTTGCGCGGCGCTCCCGAGGGGAGGCGTTGTGATGAGGCCAGAAATTGAGCTCTGGGCTCCCTGAAGTTGATGCAGCCGTGGGCTGCCCTCAGTTGTTTATCACCAGCGCGGAGCATAGTGCTTCCGTATGTGTACGGGCATAGCCGCTCCTCAGCAGTGTCATCAGCCAGGGCAGAGCATGGTGCTTCCACTGGTACGTGGGAGGTGGATCCCCTCTGGGAGGAGCCCCCGAGGCGTGTACAACCCCGCCCTGACACGTGGCCGGCACGGTAGGGCTAGGCGAGGTGTATCTGGGCACCCGTGAGCCAGCGCGGGACTCACGAGGCCCTACCTCAAGGCGGGTTGCGCCTAATCTTGAGCCTTGGGCGGCTGAGTGTTCCTGCATGAGGGTTAGATGCAAATGCTCTACGTCCTCGTGTCCTGCCCTCGAAAGCAGGCTCACCGCCGGGTATGCTGTGTCGTGATGCCGTGGACAAAGCCAGGGGGTGAGGGCTGGAGAGCCAGTAAGAGCTCCTGAGTCGCGATGCTCAGGCGCCCCCCTTTTAACGTTCAAGCGATTTGCATGAGGGAGAAAAAGGGGCCCCAACGAGAGGGAGGTGATAACCATATGGAAGTTGAGTATGAAAAGGCAATCCAACTTAGATAAGATGCAAGGAAAGGCACACGCCACTAGGTCAGGCCCGAGCGGCTTGGGGATGATGCAGCCCGAGGGGCACCCCCAACAAGTTAAGATAAGGACATAAGCAACACGGATACATGCCGCGGGGACAGACCCACGCGACCTGGGAATGATGCAGCCCTGAGGGCGCTCCGAGCTGAAATGAAACTTGAAAGGTGTCACCTGATACCATTGCAGAGCGATTGTTGGAGGCGACGCGTGGTGAAGAAGCCAGTCCCACGAGCCTTGGGGACTCTGAGCCTCGGGAGGCTCTAGAGGTCCGGGCCCCTCGGCGAGGCCCATCTCCATTTCCACCAGGAATGCGCGGTGCCTGGCCACCTGAGCCTCCAGAATGCTCCTCATCAGACGCTGGTGAACAGCAGCCGCGTTCGGCAGGCCGAAATGCATGCGAACGTAGCTATGAGGTGGACCCTCGCAACGCCCCACGCGCGAAGGCCAGAAGAGCTCTTGGGACGTGACTCGATTGAGCCCTGGGTGGTCGATGCAGACGCGTAGCTCGCCATCCTCTCCTGGATGGGGAGCTACGCCGGGCAGGCGGCGGTTGCCGCGCATGACTCTCAATTCCTGCAGCCCCTGAGTGACCTTGGCGATGAACTCCTGAGGGTTGGGTCCTCCTTGCCTTATGCCTTCCTAAGGGAGACGTGCCGTGAAGCACGCCTCCAAGTGGTGCCCGAGGGCCTCCCTCGTGATCTTGGCAAAGTCAGTGGTCCTCCAGAAGAGAGCCCCCGAGCCTTGCCCGAGGAGGGCGCTGGGCGTGCCTCCCTATGCGACGGAGGGCGGCGCCCATTGGATGGGCGCAGATCCTGGCGCGGTGCCACTCGAGGTGCCTGCCTCCCGAGGCCTTGAGTTGGGTGATGTCTTCTTCTTCTTGGGAGCTGCTTCAGGGAGGTTTCCACTCTTGCTGTCTGGATCCTCGATTGACGCGGCTTGTAAGGCGCGCTCAAGAGAGCACACCGCATCCTTCTCTTCACAGGGGACCGTGATGACTCCGCCACTTCCTGGCATCTTGAGGACGTTGCAGCCATGGTGAGTCATTGCCATGAACTTGGCCAGGGCTTGATATCCGAGGATGGCATTTTATGGCAGGAGAATGTGGGCAACATCAAAGTCAATGAGCTCGGTACGGTAGTTCTTGCGTTGTCCAAAGGTGACAGGGAGGCGGGCCTGCTCTATCGGGACAGTGGAACCATCAGTGACTCCTGAGAAAGGCTTGGTCGGCTGAAGCTGATCGTATGGCACTTGGAGATTATTGAACGTCTCGACAGACAGGACGTTGAGCCTTGCTCCGCCGTCAATGAGGGTCTTGGTAACTTTCACATTGCTGATGACTAGGGAACAGAGCGCTGGGAGGACACCGGCTGTCGCCGCGCACTTAATCTGATCCGCTGAGCTAAACATGATGGCGCATGCGGACCACCTAAGAGGGCACATGGCCTCGAGCTTGGGGAGGACTGCATTCACCTCGTGACCAAACTACTTGAAGATGCGCTGAGAGGCTGGGGCCTGAGCACCGCCCAAGATGCAAGCGATAGCACGCGGCTCCTGGAAGCCCCCAGCCCCCTCGTCCTGATGATGGTCGTCATTCCTTCTTGGCGGTGGTGGCAGAGGAGGAAGGCTTGCGTTGCCTTGTGGGCGATCCTCACAAGGCTGATCCCTCCAAGCCACCTCGCGAGGCTGGTCCTGCCAGCGGTTCTCGCGAGGCCGGTCATGCCACCCTTGGCGAGGGCCACGGCCATCCCATCGTCCTCCGCCTCTTCCTCTGCCTCGGCCGTAGCCCCGATCGTTCGGGGCGTCGACCGACATGGCCTTATCTCACGGCTCTGAGCTCTTGGCATTCGTTGGTGTTGTGGGTATGGAGATCATGGTACACGCAGTACCGGCTGCCCTTGGACGACTCCGGCTGGTCCCTGCCGCGCTTCGTATCCGGCTCTGCTGCGAGCACAGCTGCTCCGTTCCGCTTCACATCCTTGGCCTTGGCTTTCTTCTCTTCTGGATCTACAGCTAGGAGCTCGAGAAGGGAGAGGCGTCCCTCCTCAGCCCTTGCGCACTTGGTTGCCAGGTTGAACTGCTCCAGAGACGTGCATAGATCTTTATGGATCGCCAGTCCCTCCTTCATCTTGACGTCGCGGACGCCATCGGAGAACACTGAGATGATGGCCTCCTCGGTCACCTTGGGAATCTTGAGGCGAGCATTGTTGAAGCGCTGGATGTACTTCTGCAAGATCTCTCCGGGTTGCTGCTTGATGCGGCGTAGGTCACCCATGGCCGATGGACGGTCGCGAGTGCCCTGAAAGTTGGCGATGAAGCGGTTGCACATCTCGTCTCAGGAGGAGATCGTGCCAGGAGGCAGGTTCAGGAGCCAGGTGCGGGCACCATCCTTGAGCGCCATGGGAAACCAGTTTGCCATGACCTTTTCGTCCCCGTTGGCCGCTTTGATGCCTAGCTCGTAGAGCTGCAGGAACTCCATAGGGTCGGCAGTGCCATCATAGCGAGGAGGCAGGTCCGGCTTGAACTTGCCCAGCCAGGCGACACTACGCAGCTCGGTGGTGAAGGCACGGCAGCCTACGGTGGCCACCAGAGCTCTCTGCTGATGCGGGGCTTGCTCCTGGGGATTCCCGCACGCCGCTGCCAGGAGCAACGCGGGGTCTTGACGTGCTGGCGCAGGGATGCGGTCATGGCGTGCTGGTGCAGGAAGCACGCGAGCTCCTTCTTAGGGATGAGGGATTTCTTGGCAGCTCCTTTCTTGTTGTGCGGGCGCCGGACGCGGTGGATCTCGTCCAGGGGCCAAGTGCCTTGGAGCCAGGGCGCCTTCTTGGGGAGGAGGTGGCGGAGGCACCTCCTGAGCTGCATCACCCGCGCAGGACGGAGGGCGAGGCAGCAAGAGGGACGGCACAGGGGAGCCCTCTGTGGCGCTGACGAGCTCAGTGATGCGAGCGAGTCCCTCCTCGTAGAGGTCGTCATTGGGACGGTAGTGCAGGAGCTCACGCGCCAAGAGAAAGGCGGCGCGCGCGTCCGTGGGAGCGCGACGGGCGTGCGACGACGAACCAGCTGGAGTCAACGACGGGGTGGCGGTGCGGCCTTCCCGCCGCACCGAGGGATGCAGCAACGAGGCCTGCTGCTCATTCCCCGCCGGGCCGATAGCAACGTTGGCGGCAGGCGACGGGGAACGACGGGGACACCCGCCGACGGGAGCCATCTGGGCGACGCGTGAAGCGAGAGCGGCCCGACGCTCTGTGCGAGCCCGGCGAGCGTCAGCCATGGACACGACGGATGATTGAACGCGGGGCAGCAAAAGAAATATTCCGGCGCACCCCTACCTGGCGCGCCAAATGTCAGATGTGGTGTTCCGGCAAACCCTTAAGGTTTGAACTTTGGGGTGCGCGTGAAGATCTTCCCCCTACCAATCCACGTCCAAACGCCTCGCGAGAATCTAAGCTAAACTATCAACAAAACGAGGGACACAAGATTTATATCGTTCAAAGCCACTGCCAGGTGTAATACCCTACCCAAAGTGTGTGGTGTGGTGGATTGCCTCAGGGGCTGATGATGAACAGTACAAGGGGAAGAATAGCCTCGCGAGAGGTGTTCTTGAACTGGTGTGGTGTTCTCGTAGGAAGAGATTCGGTCCCCATTGGCTTGGTGAGAACTCGATGCCTTCCTACTGTGGTGGTGTCAGGACCCCGACTCAATGCCACATCGATCTAGCATGTAACACCTCATATCACTTTGCGGCCTCACGCACGGTATTCCCACGGGTGTCGCCTTACATTTGCCCGGGACCGTCTGCGCCTTTTGGCACACGTATATGATAGTGTCGCTAGCATCCATATGATAATGAGCCCGGGCTGACATGGCTAGTCATAAACCCAAAGTGGCACAAACTTACAGGACAGCATCCATGACCCAAAGATCGAACGTGTCGGTCATCACGAGTGAATCCAGTGCTGTAGTATCGGGCTAGCAGACTCCGTGAACCGGGCTGTAGCGGCTAACAGACTCCGTATTCATCGCGTGACATTTCCCAAGGGACGTACACGTGAACGAAGAAGGACACATGCCGCCAGCCTAAGTGTTCCAGAGCAAGAGCAAGCTACCATGGCTCAAGGAAACACTAGGAGACATTTCCGTAAGAGAGGCTACTAAAGATAAACAACTAGATAGTCGTAACCCACACATACCAAGCATTTCAAACATACACACAATATGCTCGATATGTGTAAATACAACATGGCATCACAACATAACTCTACGACTCAAGTATGTATTCATTAGGCCCGAGGAGCGAGATATTATAAACAGGGTCTCACGACCCAACATTCAGAGCATACAAGTCAAGCACAAGCGAAGCTTATCATGTCTCAAAGACAGACATCTACAAATGAAAAAGGCTTAGAAGCCCGACTATCTACTAGATCTCTGCCGAGGGCTCAAGATCGTAGCTGAGGTAACAAGCTAAATGTCAAGTCCTGTTGAACTACTAGCGAGACGGAAGTCTCTCGCAAAAACATAAAATAGGCAAACGTGAGTACAAATGTACCCAAAGAAGACTTACATCGTAACTAACTACATATGCATCATTATCAACAAAGGGGTGGTGGAGTTTAACCGCAGCAAGCCAGCTTTGACTCGGTGGCTAACCTGAACTACGATCGCAAGTAACTCTTTGAGGTATGCACACGAGTCCACATATTCACCATGTCAATACACCACTATGGATCCGCCCCGCCTCCCCACGAGAACGCCATCCATAGCACTCACACTTATCTTGCGATTTTAGAGTATCCACTTTCACTTGTCTATGAACTGCATAAGGGGTCCAAGTTTCCATATCCGAGGAATCCGCTATTCAATAGATAATGATAACCCGCAGGGTGTACTTCTTCACACACGCTCTCGCCACTTATCGCCCTGTACACGTCATGTACCTCGGCAACCTTCAAGCGGAAGTCGGGCGAGGGAGTCGGCCACGACTTGACTAACCACACAAGTCTCTCGTCGAGGTTTATCGCCTATTCGGGTTCCATCCGCGAGGAGATCCGGCCGGGGTGTCGCTCACGGCCCCAAACGATGTGAGCAGGGTTCCCAAGCCCACCTCGACGAGTAGATCTACGCTTGGTACACCGTGCCATGGTGCCTAGTCTGTCCCAAGCCCACCTGTACCGGGTGCCACTTGGTAGACTACTAACACTACCTACAAACACCGTAAACTAGTTGCAACTCCCGGACAGAGATCAGGTTGATTAATAAGTCGAGAGGGCCGAGTTATCGAACCCAATGTGTGGTAGTAGTTGTTCATGGATCACAAACACGTAACTCAGTTCTCGAGGACGGCTGCAATGAGACAACCCACCATGTACTCCTACATGGCCTCTCACCGCTACCTTTACCAAATCGTGTTCACACATTTAGCTCTCAACAGTAGGACATGTTCACACACCTCCGATTCATCCCAGATGAATCAGACCTGACGCAACTCTAAGCAATAGCAGGCATGACAATCAAACATGAATGAGTAGGCACATCAGGGCTCAAACAACTCCTACTCATGCTAGTGGGTTTCATCTATTTACTGTGGCAATGACAGGTCATGCAGAGGATAAAGGGGTTCAGCTACCGCAGCATGTAACAATTGAATCGTTGTTGTCCTAATGCAGTAAAAGAGAGCAGAGCGAGAGAGTGGGATTGTATCGGAATGAACAAGGGGGTTTTGCTTGCCTGGCACTTCTGAAGATAATATATCTCTTCGTCGGTGTCAACGAACTCATCGTCGTAACGCGTCTATCGAGAGGGGGCAATTACCGGCAACTGAGAAAGAAACACAATCAATGCAAATGCACAATATGATGCATGATCATGACATGGCAATATGCTGTGATTTGAGCTAATGCATCTAGCTATGATTTAAATGAAGTTGGTTTGAATACATGATCCAAATTCAAATTCCATATATGATTATTTAAATGCCCTTTATTTGTTTTGTCCAAAACAGAGGACAAAAATTGTTCAAACATGCATGAAAATGGTACAGATGGATTCCTTGAATTTTTCTTATAATTTTTCATATATAATTTATTTGATTTGGAGCTACGGTTGATTTTATATGAATTTTAGAAGTTTTGGTTATTTTCTGGAATTTCCTGATTTATTTTAAAACCGTAAAATGATTTATTGCGTCAAGACTAGGTCATGTCGACCTCAGCAGGTCAACAGCGCCGACCAGGTCAAACCTTGCGTGGGACCCACATGTCACTGCACAAGTGGCTAAACCAATTACTAAACCTAAACTAAAACCGCCTGTGTTTAATTAGCATGCGGGCCCATCGCCGCGACACGGGTTGTGGTTAGTGCTAACCTAACCCGCGCCACGTCGCCGAACGGCGTTCACCGCGTCGGTGACCACATCCCGCGGCGGTGGCTCGCCGGCGTTGCTCGACGGTGCTACTGAGCATCGTTTGCGCTCGTGTTTTTTGCGGCTACGGCGAGCTGGGAGACTCGCAGATCAGCGGTGGCAACACCTCGCGCCGGGTTGATTAAATCGACGGCGGCGCAACTTTTGCGGGCGGCCGGAGTTCGGGAACATGCGGGAAACGAGGCTGCGATGCACTAGGGGACGGCTAGCGCTGCGTTGGCCTCTGGGGCACCATGAGCACGCTTGAGTGCACAGCGCGGGTGGTTCGCGCCAGCCCACGACGGCGAGGAGGCATGGCGGCGGCGAAGCTTCGTCGTCTTCGAATCGGCGCTCACGGAGAGAGATAGACCACGGGTAAGGGGAAGGTGACCGTAAGCTCACAGGAGGTCGAGATCAGCTCGATGGCCTCGGCGAGGGCGGCGGAGACGGCGATCGGACGACGGCATCCGTGGCCGTGGGCGGAAGAAAGTCGGGAAGCTGCTGCGCCGGCGATCCGCCGCTTGACTCGACGGAGACGGCATAGAGGTCGACGGCGGAGCTTTTTGCTCGTCGGAGAGACGGTGGAGGCCGGTGGCTGCGCGATGACAGGACGGCGGCGACGGCAATTGCCGGGCGCGAGAGAGAGAGATCCAGGGAGAGGGTGAGGACGGGAGAGAGTGGCGGGCGGTCGGAGCGATCCAGACGGCTCGCGGGTTCTGGCTCCACGGCGCCACGCAAGCTAGCAGGCAGGAGGTGGCACGGGCGTGCAGGCGCACGGCGAGCACACGCCGGGCGCTTCAGGCGTGGTAGGAGACGACGATCGGCAGCGCCAGCCACCAAGCTGAAGGCAGATGGGCCGCTGTAAGTGGCCCAGTGACCTCTCTCTCTCTCTGTTTACTAATTTGTTTTCTGTTTTCTAATTTTCCTGCAAATGTTGGGCTTTATTAAAAATACCAAAACGTTTTCAAAAATCCTGAAAATAAGTGTGGGCTCTTTTGGGATTATTCCTAACAACCCAAAACTAGTTTCAGAATTATTAGAGCATTTAAATTTTTATAGGATTTAAATGCCCCAATTCAAATACAATATGAGTTAATTCAAGAATCCAAATGTCATGGAAAAATGTGCAATATCTCCGTTATTGTTTCAAGATTTCCCAAAAATGGTGAACATTTTGAAGGCCATTTGGATTCATTGAAAAATATTTTCTTAGTTGAACCTATTTGAATTCCTTTAGTGCTAGGGCTTGGTCATCCCCACTTCAAATTTCCCTTGAAATCAAACATGATGCATGGATGCAGATGCCACTAACTACAAACAACTCGGGGCTGTGATAACTCACCCCACTAAACAAAAAATCTCGCCCGAGATTCAAGACGTGAGGTAAGAAGAAAGAGGGGGCACAAGCTAACACGATCTTCGCGATCCAAGTTGCACTTCATAAGCACATTGATTCAATCACGATCTTTGTCTCGAAGTCATGCTCCGAGAACTTCAACTATCAGGACAACGAGAGGAAAGGGAAAACTCTAGAAGGATCGATCTTCTAGAAGACCGAACAACTCAGGATCAACTCACGGAGTGAGACATTAATACATCTTGTGGGCTGAGACACGAAGCGAACATCCAAAGGGATGGGGTGAAACAGATGAGGAAGGTTCACTAGGTAGACAACAATTTCACGCTTAAAAGGTGGTGAACAGTTGACAATGTAGCGAGGAGTTGAATTGCCATGATTCCATAACGTGGCACCTTGGGGGAGGTGACTCGTAGAACTATTCCCTTAAGTGGCAAAAGAATTACTTTTGATACAGAGATCATTGAAACTCTTAATACCAGCCTAAGGCAAATCACAATCGATTGGTTGAAAGAGTTCGAATAAAAGACATACTCATACTAGAATGGATGATGTGGACTACCTTGTTGAAGACAACGCAATGGATGACTTTTGCTTATCACCGGAAATGGATGGGACTCATGGCGGGTCCACTTTTGAGGATGATCCTAGACATCGACATCGAGAGGGCAGTCCATGGAAATTGGCACGATGGGGTGCAAGCTGGGAACAACATGCAAATGTTGGAAGTGTTCCAACCATCATATCTGCCTGAGATTCAGATCTGGTTGGTAACAGAATAATTCAGACATCATGTCTGGAAAAGAAAGTTTGCAACACAAATCGACGAGATGACGTTGCGAGATTCTCGGAGATGAACTACGATAGCAAGCTCCAAAACATGAGCTGGTTCTCGCTACAAACTCAGGAACACGCTTGTCCAAGACAAGCATGGCCACGTAGTAGTCTTATAAATAAAACACTACCGAGTTCAGGTGGGGAACCATCATCAAGGATAACGAAGTCCTAACATAAGTCATGATTAGCTCTTATGAAGGAACTTCTTGTCCTTGAACAAATCAGTTAGTGGCTTGGTGTGCTAGGGATACATATGGAGTGGAGGTAGCGAGCCTGTCAAACCATAGCATACTTTGCACGTGCATGACTGACTTGGGATGGTACCAGGGAAAACAGAAACAATCTTCCTCGAACTCACGGCGGCAACTTGCACCAAATGCACGTGAATCAGAGAAAGTCACTTCTTTCATCCAACATATTCTTCAAGAATGGGACATGAAGATAATGCTTATAAAAGTTTCCAACACTAGGTTGATGTTCAACATGAGTCATGGGGGAGACAAAATGCTGCTGATGGGCTCAACAGTAACTCATCAGAATTTCCATATCACTGGACTTCCGCCATCATGTGAACACGGTGATAGCATTGGTCAGACCAAAGGATGTAATGGTGTATGCTCGAGGGATCAACCACGAGTAAGACAACATTACGAACATCGTTGGTCCTGATTTAACTTGACGATGGCCCATACTCAAGTCAAAGTTTTGACAAGGCAATAGATCCAACAACTGATCACGAGGACCAATTGATGAGGACATCATCTTTCTTCAACACACACACAAGATATCCCTTAAGATGAACTAAATCGGACAAGCTTCCATCTTCCAACTCTCCAAGTTGTTGTTTAGCTTGACCAACTAGCTCAGGGGTATCCCACACAGATTCTTAGAGAAGGGGTGGTTTACAGGAAACCATCTTGATCACGAACTCAACATAGCGGTCAGGTGACAACCTGGTAATACTTCCGAGAAGATATATGGAAAATTACGAACCACCGGTATGTTACTAAGCTCGAGAGCAATCTTGCTTTTCAGGGCAAGACGGTATGATCAAATAAGCAAGGGACTGAATAGTCCTAACTCATTGATCGAGGAGTGCACCAGAATAAGGACTAGGTAGCACAATCAATCTCAGAATGGTGATTTGATAACCAACACGCTAAGAATGAAATTATTGTCCATTTAACCACCAAGCAACAGAGTTGCTAGGAGTATAGATTTCACACATCACAATCACTTGTCGGCACTCCGGTTGCGACAACACGGAACCGAGGAATGAGTAATGATGGCAAGAAGTATCACTGTATCAAGAGTTCATAGGATGGTGTGCAATTCCCATGACAATCCTGATATGAAGATGGTAATACTTCAAGGTAGAACAGACCAGAAGCTGGATTGTATTTTGATCTGCGAGGTACAACTACTTTGACCCAATCCTTGATGTGGATGAGGTACTGGTGTTTGTTTCTCCTAGTCATTCCAGAATAGAATGACTTGACGGACCACAAGAGTAGTGGGCATCGAGGAACACGAAAGCATAACTGCTCCTGACTATCAATTGATAGACGAGGGCCAGAAAACAACTAAAGAGGGACAACTCAAAGGAACATATGTTTTTCTGAGTTGTGGCTGCATGGATTAGTATGCCGAACAAATTCAGCATATTTCTTCCTGATAACCCATGCTGAAGAGGAAGGACTGGCAGATTCACAACTATGAATGAAGGACTCCTCAAGAGTACTCTGGTTGTGATCTTTTGATTCAAATAACTTCTGCCTTGATGGTTCATGGTATTTGGAAGAAAGAAATACCACAGACCTCGAGAACTATCGCAAAGGTTACTAATATCCTAAAGGAACTAGCAACACTATCAACATGAGGTAAGTAGGGTGAATCTCGGGTTCAAAAACCCAGGAATAGAAAGCCTACTAACTAAATTGCATCACGGGATGCTTCCGAGAATGTTGGCCAGAATCATCACACTGGAAACACAAAACATGGCTAGATTACCTGGCGATCCTCTAAGACACCTAGGGTCATAATAATGGCTTCAACATATACGCCGAGGCAATAGAATACCTCAACTCAGCAATTAGTGTGATTAACCTGGCCTAAAGGAACATCGGAACCAGAGGGAAAGGATATTGCAAATGCATCAAATTGTTTAGAAACCTGGGATGACTCGGACAGCATAACGGCTGTAAATGCTCAAAAGATTTGAGACATCATGCAAAATGGTGGCATAACCACTCAACAACATCATATCACGGCTTTGGTTCAAATGACAACATACTAAAAGTAGTAGAAATTGAATTGAGGCCTGGAACCAACAATCCTAAGATTCTACAGATTAGTAACACGTCATCCTGATAGATAGATGAGAAGGCCTAGTTCTTAATCCCCGTAGAAGAGAAGAGGATGACTCAGATCAGAAGGCCAAAAGGTATAAGGAGTAAAAAGAGCCTTACGTTCCATCCCACAATCAATTCCCCTACATATAACTAAAGCATTTCTAGACTCAACTTCGACCAGTTTGGCTTGGTAATCCTACAGGCAGTCAAGCTCTGATACCAAAGCTGTCAGACCCGACTCAATGCCACATCGATCTAGCATGTAACACCTCATATCACTTTGCGGCCTCACGACGGTATTCCCACCGGTGTCGCCTTACATTTGCCGGGACCGCTTTGCCTTTTGGCACACGATATGATAGTGTCGCTAGCATCCATATGATAATGAGCCCGGCTGACATGGCTAGTCGTAAACCCAAAGTGGCACAAACTTAGAGGGACAGCATCCATGACCCAAAGATCGAACGTGTCGGTCATCGCCGAGTGAATCCAGCTGTAGCACTGGGCTAGCAGACTCGTGAACCGGGCTGTAGCGGCTAACAGACTCCTAGATTCATCGCGTGACATTTCCCGAAGGATGTATACAGAACGAAGAAGGACACATGCCGCCAGCCTAAGTGCCTGGAGCGATAGCAAGCTACCATGGCTCGATGAAACACTAGGAGACATTTCCGTAAGAGAGGCTACTAAAATAAACAACTAGATAGTCAGAACCCACACATACCAAGCATTTCAAACATACACACAATATGCTCGATATGTGTAAATACAACATGGCATCACAACATAACTCTACGACTCAAGTATGTATTCATTAGGCTCCGAGGAGCGAGATATTACAAACAGGGGTCTCACGACCCAACATTCAGAGCATACAAGTCAAGCACAAGCGGAAGCTTATCATGTCTGAGTACAGACATCTACAAATGAAAAAGGCTTAGAAGCCTGACTATCTACTAGATCCTGCCGAGGGCTCAAGATCGTAGCTGAGGTAACAAGCTAAATGTCGAAGTCCAAGCGGAACTACTAGCGAGACGGAAGTCTCTCTGCAAAAAACATAAAATAGGCAAACGTGAGTACAAATGTACCCAGCAAGACTTACATCAGAACTAACTACATATGCATCATTATCAACAAAGGGGGTGGTGGAGTCTAACTGCAGCAAGCCAGCTTTGACTCGGTGGCTAACCTGAACTACGACTGCAAGTAACTCTTTGAGGTGGCGCACACGAGTCCACATATTCACCATGTCAATACACCACTACGGATCCGCTCCCGTCTCCCTACGAGAACGCCATCCATAGCACTCACACTTATCTTGCGTATTTTAGAGTATCCACTTTCACTTGTCTATGAACTGTATAAGGGTCCAAGTTTCCATATCCGAGGAATCCGCTATTCAATAGATAATGATAACCCCGCAGGGTGTACTTCTTCACACACGCCTCGCCACTTATCGCCATGTACACGCTATGTACCTCGGCAACCTTCAAGCGGAAGTCGGGCGAGGGAGTCGGCCACGACCGACTAACCACACAAGTCTCTCGTCCCGGTTTATCGCCTATTCGGGTTCCATCCATGAGGAGATCCGCCGGGTGTCGCCACGGCCCCAAACGATGTGAGCAGGGTTCCCAAGCCCACCTCGACGGGTAGATCTATGCTTGGTACACCGTACACGGTGCCTAGTCTGTCCCAAGCCCACCTGCATCGGTGCCACTTGGTAGACTACTAACACTACCTACAAACACCAGAAACTAGTTGCAACTCCTGGACAGAGATCAGGTTGATTAATAAGTCGAGAGGGGCCGAGTTACCGGAACCCAATGTGTGGTAGTAGCTGTTCATGGATCACAAACACAGAACTCAGTTCCTAAGGACGGCTGCAATGAGACAACCCACCATGTACTCCTACATGGCCTCTCACCGCTACCTTTACCAAATCGTGTTCACACATTTAGCTCTCAACAGTAGGACATGTTCACACACCTCCGATTCATCCCAGATGAATCAGACCTGACGCAACTCTAAGCAATAGCAGGCATGACAATCAAACATGAATGAGTAGGCACATCAGGGCTCAAACAACTCCTACTCATGCTAGTGGGTTTCATCTATTTACTGTGGCAATGACAGGTCATGCAGAGGATAAAGGGGTTCAGATACCGCAGCATGTAACAATTGAATCGTTGTTGTCCTAATGCAGTAAAAGAGAGCAGAGCGAGAGAGTGGGATTGTATCGAATGAACAAGGGGTTTTGCTTGCTCGCACTTCGAAGATAATATATCTCTTCGCTGTCAACGAACTCATCGCCTAACGCGCCTATCGAGAGGGGCAATTACCGCAATCGAGAAAGAAACACAATCAATGCAAATGCACAATATGATGCATGATCATGACATGGCAATATGCTGTGATTTGAGCTAATGCATCTAGCTATGATTTAAATGAAGTTGGTTTGAATACATGATCCAAATTCAAACTCCATATATGATTATTTAAATGCCCTTTATTTGTTTTGTCCAAAACAGAGGACAAACATTGTTCAAACATGCATGAAAATGGTACAGATGGATTCCTTGAATTTTTCTGATAATTTTTCATATATAATTTATTTCATTTGGAGCTACGGTTGATTTTATATGAATTTTAGAAGTTTTGGTTATTTTCTGGAATTTCCTGATTTATTTTAAAACCAGAAAATGATTTATTGCGTCGGCACTAGGTCATGCTGACCTCAGCAGGTCAACAGGCGTCGACCAGGTCAAACCTTGCGCGTGGGACCCACATGTCAGCTGCACAGTGGCTAAACCAATTACTAAACCTAAACTAAAACTGCCCAGGTTTAATTAGCATGCGGGGCCCACTGTTAGTGACACGGGGTTGTGGTTAGTGCTAACCTAACCCGCGCCACGTCAGCGAACGGCGTTCAGCCGTCGGTGACCACATCCCGCGGCGGTGGCTCGCCGGCGTTGCTCGGGACGGTGCTACAGAGCATCGTTTCGCTCGTGTTTTGCGGCTACGGCGAGCTGGGAGACTCGCGATCCGGCCGGTGGCAACACCTCGCGCGGGTTGATTAAATCGACGGCGGCGTAACTTTGGCGCGGCCGGAGTTCGGGAACATGCGGGAAACGAGGCTGCGATGCACTAGGGGGACGGCTAGCGGCTGCGTTGGCCTCCTGGGGCACCATGAGCACGTTTGAGTGCACAGGCGTGGGTGGTTCGCGCTCAGCCCACGACGGCAAGGAGGCATGGCGGCGGCGAGCTTCGGTCGTCTTCGAATCGGTGTCTACAGAGAGAGATAGACCACGGGGTAAGGGGAAAGGTGACCGGAAGCTCACAGGGAGGTCGTAGATCAGCTCAGTGGCCTCGGCGAGGCGGCGGAGACGGCGAATCGGACGGCGGCATCCGGTGGCCGTGGGCGGGGAAGAAAGTCGGGGAAGCTGCTGCAGGCCGCATCTGCTCGCTTGACTCGACGGAGACGGCATAGAGGTCGACGGCGGAGCTTCTTTGCTCGTCGGAGAGACGTGTGGAGGCCGGTGGCTGCGCGATTGGTGGACGGCGGCGACGGCAGCTGTCGGGCGCGAGAGAGAGAGATCCAGGGGAGAGGGTGAGGACGGGGGAGAGAGTGGCGGGGCGGTCGGAGCGATCCAGACGGCTCTCGCGGGTCTGTCCACGGCGCCACGCAAGCTAGCAGGCAGGAGGTGGCACGGGCGCGTGTGTGCGCACGGCGAGCACACGCTCGGCGCCTTCTGGCGCGGTGGAGACGACGACTGGCAGCGCCATCAGTGGGCAGGCAGATGGGCGCTGTAAGTGGCCCAGGTGACCCTCTCTCTCTCTCTCTGTTTACTAATTTGTTTTCTGTTTTCTAATTTTCCTGCAACTATTGGGCTTTATTAAAAATACCAAAACGTTTTCAAAAATCCTGAAAATAAGTGTGGGCTCTTTTGGGATTATTCCTAACAACCCAAAACTAGTTTCAGAATTATTAGAGCATTTAAATTTTTATAGGATTTAAATGCCCCAATTCAAATACAATATGAGTTAATTCAAGAATCCAAATGTCATGGAAAAATGTGCAATATCTCCGTTATCAAGTTTCAAGATTTCCCAAAAATGGTGAACATTTTTGAAGGCCATTTGGATTCATTGAAAAATATTTTCTTAGTTGAACCTATTTGAATTCCTTTAGTGCTACGGCTTGGTCATCCCCACTTCAAATTTCCCTTGAAATCAAACATGATGCATGGATGCAGATGCCACTAACTACAAACAACTCTGGGGCTGTGACAGGTGGCTATCTCTATATATAGAGGCCCTGGTCCTCTTCCCAAATATTGAGCGGGAAGGGCGCCAACAACGGCCATTTTGAAGGGGAACATCTAGTACAAGCTATCTTGACTAAAGTTCGTCTTCGGCTGCCAAAGGCACTGGCGATGACGCCGTCTTGGGCTCCACGGTGACCTCCATCCTGCCGCTCTGCTGCTCTTGGTCTCATTGCACCGAAATGGTAACCTTTGCCGGATGCCTCAGTACTCCGTGCCTGTGCTTGCCCCCTTTGCACCAAAGAGTAAACAAGGACACTGCACAGGCCGGCGCCCGCCTCGTGCCCGCCTGGTCTCTCCGCAAGGTACCCTTGCCTTGATCTCTCCGCCTCCTCGCGAGCCTGCCTGGCGAGGCTGCTCCTGAGGAAGCCTTGCGTCGTCTGCCCCACGAGGCTTGGCCCCTCGCGAGGGTCTTGAGTTTGCGTTGATGAAGATGGGCCGCACTGGGCCTGCACTTGAGGCACGCCGCAGGCTGTAGGCAGGAAAGTCTGGGGACCCCCGTTCCCAAAACGCCGACACGTACGGAGGGATTGTTCCGTGTTTCCATTGACTGTTATAATGCCGCAAGGACCGGGCATCTTGAGCTTTAAATAAGCATAGTGCGGGACCGCGTTGAATTGAGCGAAAGCGGTTCGTTCGAGCAGTGCGTGATAGCCACTGCGGAAGGGGACGATATCAAAGATCAAGTCTTTGCCGTGGTGAGCCAAAGATGACTTCCAATGTTATTGAGCCCAAACAACTTGCCTCTATGCCAGGTATTACTCCTTTAAAGGTAGTTTTAGTGGGCTTGATTCATGACGGATCGATGCCCATTTTGCGGACAGTGTCCTGGTAAAGCATGTTAAGACTAATGCCGCCGCCCATGAGGACTCATGTGAGGTGGAATCCGTCAATGATGGGGTCGAGGACCAAAGTTGCCGATCCTCCGTGACAGATACTGGTCGGGTGATCCTTTCGATCGAAGGTGATTGGACATGCCGACCATGTGTTGAATTTTGGGGCGACCAGCTCTACGGCATAGACGTCCCTTAATGCGTGCTTGCACTCCCACTTGGGAATGTGAGTGACGTAGATCATATTCACCGATTTGACCTCGGGGGAAAATTTCTTCTGCCCCCCTGTGTTCGGTGGGCGAGGCTCTTCTTCGTCGTCCTCGTAGGGCGGCCTTTTCCCCTTGTTTTCGGCGTTGAGCTTGCCGGCCTGTTTAAAGACCCAATAGTTTCTGTTGGTGTGATTGGCAGGTTTATCGGGTGTGCCATGAATCTTGCAAGCCCGATCAAGTATTTTGTCCAAACTGGATGAACCATCTTAATTTCCTTTGAATGCCTTCTCCCGTTGACCAGATTTGGAGCCACTGAATCTGGCGTTGACCGCCGTGTTTTCGTTATTGTTTGGACGCTTGGGATTGTTGTGCCATGGCTTGCCATTGCCTTCCCTGGCTTCAGAGGTGCCTGGGTTGCTGGTGCTATTGCTTCTACGAGCTAGCCAACTATCTTCTCCCGCGCAAAAGTGGGTCATAAGTTGTCACGACCGGTTTTCCGGAGAATAAATTTCCAGAAAAGACCGTCGTGCTCATCAGCCCCAGGATTACTGTTAGCTAATGAGGCTCCAATTTGATACAGAAATTCCAAGCAAAAATACAAAATATGTGGTACAAGACCATTCTGGCCTGTGAGTACAACAAATGATTTCTAGTGGTTGATGGCGGAAGCGGTTTGTGGATCATCAGTGTCTATGGGACTCCAATTCCCACAGGAACAGCTGACCAGGTTAACTCCTATCTCCGCGAGGCTGCTATCTCCGCTGCTTAGGTTAGGGGTTGTCATCGCGTCGCTCCTCTCCGTGCAAGAAAATCTGGCCAAGACAATAGCTGGGACAAGCCGCTGAGTACTTTGAATGTACTCGCAAACATTATGAACACATGTATAATATAACAATGATGTGCTAAAATATTTTATGCTCATGACGTCAGTCACAAAGGATAAATAAACTCTGATGCATGCAAGCAAGTTATCTCTAAAAATGCAATAACATGGTAGTATTAAAAATTTATGAAGTAAATAATAAGCAATACCACGATCAAGGCCTTAGCGAGGCCACATAATGGGCTTTAAAAGAAATGTCATAGATCGAAGGCCCGAGCGACACCACATAAAAGGCTTTAAAAGAAATGCCATGTCAAAGGCCCGAGCGACACCACATAAAGGGCTTTAAAAGAAATGCCACGATCAAGGCGTCGAGCGACACCACATAGAGGGCTTTAAAAGAAATGCCATAATCAAGGCGCCTTAGCGACACCACATAAAGGGCTTTAAAAGAAATGCCACAGTCGGGCATCTGAGCGACACCACATAAAGGGCTTTAAAACAAATGCCATAGTCGGGCATCTGAGCGACACCACATAAAGGGCTTTAAAATAAACAATCATAGTGAATATCCCGGAGGTAGAACCGTCCCAGAGATACTCGATAATAACAATAATATCATGGTTACTCAACAATAATAATAATCATAATTATCACAAGTCACAAGTAGTAGTTCCTGTTTTGGTTAATAGTTTCACCTCCGAAGACCGACGCTAAGACCGACACTTGACCCATCCCAGACTGTAATCCTTAACCATGGACACGGCTATTCGAATAGGTTTAATCTCTGCAGAGGGTGTACTCTTTACCCACGAGTAACGGATTTCTGTAGTCCATCGGGACTAATTCCGTCTACGGTCTTTTTGTTGAAAACACACCTAACCTGCACACACCAGCTTAACTCACACGTGTCTGGAAGCACCCACGACACCTTTCAAGCAAACCCTAAGTGGGGAGGCTACAACCTCGCGTAGCATGGGATCAAATTTATATCGCGCGCTCTAACGGGTGGCCTCCCCTCTCGGTCCCAACCGGAAACACCCATGCCCCCGGACCAGGTGGCCTGCCTACCAGCTACAACCGGTATCTTCCACCATGGCCTCTCTGTACGCTGTGTGCTAGAAAGAGGTTGACAACTTACTGAACCGTACTCTACTTGTTGTAGAGACGAGTGGTAGTACGAAACAAGTATGGGGGTTACTAATGGATTCATGTACCTAGGGTAGGGTCATAGGCCTGACCTAAACGTCCTACCCTAGGGCGCTCTTAGAAGACATCACCTTTCAGTCGACCAGGGAAGGACCCACTCGACTGGCCTGGAAGGACTCGACCATGGAAGACTCACTCGACCATGAAGACTCACTCGACCATCAGAAGGTCAGAAGGCACTCCGTAGCGCAACGGCTTGCTATTGAATAGACTTAATGATTAGTTAAGACATTTTATGAGGGCGCACAAGAACGCCTGTGCTTAATGTACTTTAACCTCTCCATTATGTGGGGTGGGGGTCCTGGCAAGACTTATATAAGCCACCCCCCTCCACAGATAGAGGGGTTCGCACTCTTGTAATACTCATACTCATAATCCACTCGACCGCCTCAGGGCACCGAGACGTAGGGCTGTTACTTCCTCCGAGAAGGGCCTGAACTCGTACATCGTTTGTCTTCACAACTACTCCATAGCTAGAACATCGCCTCCCCTTACCTACCCCTATTTCTACTGTCAGACTTAGAACCACGACAGTTACTGGCACAAGACTCGATCTATGGTCGACTCAAGAGGTTTAAGTATTCCCTGCATGATTAGCATAACGAATATATTTCAATTAACAGAGTCACCGCTCATATCACCTTGTCATGCCATACCAGACCTTACCGTCCCGACAGAGACCGGCGACAATGTGGGGACCCCGACTTACAAGTCGTGATCACCGAATGCACGTGTACAGTGATCCCAGAGATCAATGCTCACTGAACACACAGAAGCTGAATGACAAGAGTCTTACATCCATACATACCGTCTTACACAAATAGAGACCAACAAGGTCAAGTCTTACATCGATAAAGCCTTAAGGGCGGAACATCAAATGAAACATAGCAGCGGAAAACGTCATCGATAAGTAGAACCCATGCCATCTGCCTTAACCCTACAGCATTCTCGACCGGAAACGCCCTAGTTCGCATGATCGTCTCCAAAGAACTCTTCTTCAACTCCGGTTCTTCCATGCCCGGTCAATTAAATAACCAAGTGGCAAGCCAATGAGTACTTTGAATGTACTCGCAAGCAACCCATGATTCGGTTAAAGGTACAACAATGCATGACATAGGTAAATTTTGCATAAAGCTAGTTTTGAGTGCAATGACATGTTCACATCCTATAAAGCATGCATCAAGAGAATTTAAGTAACTGTGAGATCTGGTCACGATATCAACATAAATAGAGTGGGCACCGACCCATTTATCATAAGCAGTGGGCACCAACCCATCTCGATCGTGTCAAGTCCTTTGACTTGACCCAAGTCATTTCCATCACCACACACGCTGGGTTTGAAAACAAGTGGACGAGCCCAAGAGCGGTTACCTAATCGTCCATGACCGTGGACACGGCTATTCGAATAGTTTTACACTCTGCAGAGGTTGCACACTTTACCCACTAGATCCGGGGAACTTCCGTGTCAAACCACGACCCGCGGTACCTCAAGCACCCGGGGTAAGCACCCGATCACTATCTTTCCCTAGACGACACTAACATGGAGTCCACTCGATTGGCAGTAACCCCCGTGCCCGACATTTCAAACATTATTTTCATGGAGCCTTGCTCCCTTTTCCATCACATACCACTGGCACGGGGTACCAAAGGTGTGTCCGGTGCCCCATAAAGATGGTCATGGTCGCCCTACCTGGCACGACCCCGTCCCGAGAGAGAGCACCAACTCTCCCCCGTCACTAGTAATGCGGGCTCCGAGCTAGTATCGGTCTAGGTACTCAATAATGCCCTTTCCCATATAAGGGTAGAGTGGTCGCGCATGTAAGGTTGGGATAACGGTCGCAACTCCGACCAATCCGTTTTGAAAACACACTCACTTCCTTGGCACACCACTTCGTCATCAAGTGGTCACCCATTTCATCATCTCCCTCGGGCATAAGTGGCACCCGACGGGGTTTTTGAAAAGACTTTTGAAATAATATAGCCTCCTTCACCATGCACAATCCCACCCTATTTGCGTAGCATCTACGTTTGCATCCTAGCTACTCCCACCGGCAAAACCCTCATAAGAAGGTAGGGCCATGCACAATGCAAGTATCAACGAGGAAGTATTCGTGGCAACCAACCACGTGGTTCACCATCTCATCATGATCCCGATGCATCCTTAATAAAGAGCTAAACATGGCATGCAAATAAAGGGTATCATAGTCATGGTCAAAGGGCTGCTTGCCTTGGTTGGCTTGATCTTCAAAGTCTTCAGCATCGCTCCTCCTTCTTCCTCGGCTACCTCACAAACACGGGATCTAACGCTGCAAGAAAACAACGGAAAAATAAGGCAATAATAAAAACAGAAAAGTCAAAGTGCTCAAAAATGTCAACTTAATTTTGTAAAATACTAGGAGGAATGTTAGGAAGGGGCAACTTTTGGTTTTGGTTCGAGCAGTAAAATTGGAGTTATGGATTTTCAAAGGCTCATTTAAATGCTAAAACAACATTTAAATATTTACAGAGAAGAAAAGGTGGTTGGATATGAGTGAATGTTGCACCAACAAATAGATTGCAATATTCTAGGAATTTAGAAATTGGAATCAATGCATTTGGATTAATATATCGCCTGTGGAATTTTTGGAAATACTACGAAAAAAGAAAAGGAAAAACGGTACTGTACATCGGGCCGAGAGGCCACAGCAGAGAAGCAGGCCTGTGGGGAAACCCAGCCCACGCGCCGCCACGTCGAAGCGCGAAGGCCGAATACGCCGCCGACGGCGGGTCTGTCTTGCACAAGACGTTTAAACTCGACGGTGGATCCCACCCGCCGTATGCGTGAGGTCGACAGGCCGCCCCACGGCGGCCGCTGCCTACCTCCGCCAGAGGCGACGCGAAGCCGCCGGGCGGCGATACAGGCACGGAAGTGGAGCGGAGACTACCGCTGGATTCTGGAGAGAGTCGCGGATCTGGTGGTGGTGGAGATGGTCGCCGGGTGGCTGCCTGCCACGGGCGACGAGGTCCCGCGGCGGAGGTGCTTCGGGTGCCGGTGGCTCCGGCCGTTCCCAGCTGCAAAATGAGGGGAAAAGAGAGGGGAAGGCATCAGTGAGGTGAGGGGAGGCCGAATCGAGGGAGAAACGGGGCGGAGGAGGTCTCAGACCCAGACGACGGCGACCCGAGGCGGCGGAGCTCGAGCTCGATCTCGAGCTCGGGCGGCTCTGGAGCGAAGGGGGTGGATCCAGGGGTGGATTGGGTGTGTGGGAGAGCGACAGGAAGGAAGAGGAGGGCTCGGGAGTGCCTTAAATAGGCTGGCCACGGTTCACCGTGGGCGTGGCCTCACGGCACCATGGATCCGCCTGGAGGCCGAGGGAGAGGAGTAGGAGCTGTCCACGGCGCTCGTGGGAATGGAGTAGGGCGCCAGGAGAAGGAGAGAGAGCGAGGAGGCTCTGGCGCCTGCTGCGTGTGAGGCCAGCCATTGGCCGAGCCAGGCGGCGTCGCACGCGCTGCAGGAGGGGAGAGAGAGGGGAGACAGAGGGGCGGCACGGCGGTAGTAGCAGACATCGAGGCACATCACCGGCGCAATGGGAAGGCACGGCGGCCGGGAGGCGCGCGCCAACGGTCGGCGCTCTGGCAGCGCCCAGAGCGACCTTGGCCGGCATCCGCGGTTTTTCATGGGCAAGTGTCCTTTTAAGGCCTGGAAGCTACAGTGGCAGGGGACAGGACCAGAGAAAGGCCTGGGATGCCCTGGGGTGCAGAAGGGAGAGAGAGAAGCTGGGAGAGAGAAGAGAAAATGTTGTCCAGAGAGGACAAACTTGATTCTCCCCTTCCTCCACATTGCTTCTTCGGGTAGAAGAGTGTCTAAGTGACAGAGGGAAGTGAGGAGGAGTTGTGGTAAAGAGATTTACTCAAGGAGATTAGTGAAAGTGGCAAAAAGAGGCTTTTTAGTATTTTGCCGAAGGTGTTTGATGGAGTTTTGTTGCTTAATGATCCTCACTGGCCAAGATACTCCAAGGTGAAATGTCACATATATTTAGGGCCTTCCACCCATTTTGAGCTTATTTGGACAAAGTTGCCAATGCAACTTTTGCAAACTCTAGAAATGGGCAGAAATGGGTTTGTGTAGATCCAGTGGAGTAAATCATTTCTCCATGATGTACCACTTGGTGTGGTAGCCTTATTTGGTCACATGATCAGTCTCACCAAAGTTGGGGTCTTGGAGAAAAAGTTGGTAGTGCAAAGTGGTTCAAACTTGATTTTGGTCAGAGAGGGTTTTGAGGCACTTTGACCAAGATTTCCTCTTCTCCAACCTGTGCCATTTGGTCCAGATGCATCATTAGACTAATGAAGCATGTCCACCAAGTTTGAGCACATTTGGACATACTTGGCAATGTAAAGTTGATCAAACTTTAGATTGGACAGAAATGGTTTTGAGGGGTTTTGATGGTGTTATCTTGTTCTCCAAGTCATGGGACTTGGCAAGATCAGCAGATATGTCATATGTGACATGATAGAATTTTCCTGGAATTTTGGAGAATATTTTTTGTAAATATTTCAAAAGTCGGAAATATCCGTAAAGGGTTTTAGAGGATTTGACCAATATTTTGAACATGACCATGTGTTGAAACTCTTATATATGGACAATATATGTCCTATGAGTTTCCTAAATTTTGTCAAATATTTTTGAAACAAGAAAGTAATTTTTTCCTATTAAAGACCATTTCGCCTTAAGAAAAGCCTTTAAATAAAATAGAACAAGAACTTTTAAAATTATATTTTGTGGTTCTGGGCATCCTATATCTAATAGGAGTCAAATATATTTTTGAAAGATTTTTACTGCCCTTAATCAAGTACTTGCAGTGCAAACCTCAATTCAGGGGTTTTGAAAACTAATTTTAAAAATACTTTCTGGCCAAATTATTTTTGTAAGAAAATTCTATGTAGCACTATTCACATGGCATGATCATTGGTCAGGAGCTTGGGGTAAGGAGATGGAATATAGAGGGTAGAGTAGTTGACTTCAAGAAGCACTTGAAAAGAAGCATAGAGAAAACCAGCTTCAAATAAAAGCCAAATAATGCAAAAAAAAAAGTTTTTGTTGGTCCAAATTTTCATGCTTTATTGATGAAAAAGAGATGTTACAAAATGCAGGTGTGACAGACCTACCCCCTTACAAGAATCTCGCCCCGAGATTCCTAAACTAGGCTTGAAAGAGATACGGAAATTCGGATCTAAGGTAGTCTTCACGCCCCAAGTTGCTTCGCTCGGTGTGATTGCTCCATTGGACTTTGAAGTACTTGATGGTGCGACCGAGCACGCTGCTCAGCCTCATCCGTAATGCAGATGGGCCTCTCACGATAAGCCAAATCAGGTTGAAGATCAATGGCTTGGTGATTGACGCCTTTATAGAGGTCGGGCTTGTCTCGAACTTGGAGACACTTCCGAGTTGTGACACGGAACACGCCAGCACATCGAAAGTTCGTGGAAGTTCCAACCGGTAAGCCACTTCTCCTCGCCGATCGCTGATCTTGAAGGGGCCAATGTACCTCGGTGCGAGCTTTCCTTTGACATGAAAGCGCTGGGCTCCTTTGAGAGGGGTGACCGGAGATAGACATGGTCTCCAACCCGAAGTTTAGGTCTCGCGACGTGAGTCCGCGATAGCTCTTCGCTTTGACTTGGCAGATTTCAGACGCCTCGGACAAGCTGGACTTGCTCTTCTTCGCTTCACGAAGGATATCAGGCCCAAAGACAAGTCCTTCTCCGATTTCCGACCAGTTGAGAGGTGTACGGCACTTCCGCCCGTATAACACTTCAAATGGTGCCATCTGAAGGCTGGCTTGATAGCTGTTGTTGTAAGAGAACTCGCTAAAGGGAGGCAATCTTCCCACTTGGCTCCATAAGCTAAGGCATGTGCTCGGAGCATGTCTTCGAGTATTTGATTCACTGCTCGGTCGACCTCCGGCCTGTGGGTGGAAAGCAAAGGTCAAGGACAACTTGGTCCCCATGGCCTCCTGGAATTTCTTCCAAAACCTTGAGGTGAACTGGGTTCCTCGATCTGACACAATCTCCTTGGGAACACCATGAAGGCTCACGACTCGGTTGATGTAGAGACTGGCTAACTGGTTCCCCTTGTAGGTTGTCTTGACCGGAATGAAGTGGGCCACCTTGGCCAAATGGTCAACTATGACCCAGATGGAGTCATGTCCCTTGTTTGACCTAGGTAGTCCAAAGGATGAAATCCATTCGACTTTATCCCATTTCCACTCGGGAACCTTGAGTGGTTGGAGTAATCCAAGCAGTCGCCGATGTTCAGCTTTGACCCTCCGCATACGCCACATTTTGCAACATAGGTGGCAATCTCCTTTTCATCCCGTACACCAAAATCTTTCCTTCGTGTCTTGATACATCTTGGTGCCTCTGTGGTGGATGGAATATGGGCTGTCATGAGCTTCTTGCAAGATCAGGTTCTTGAGCTCAACCCTGTTGGGCACGCAGATGCATTCCCAAACCACACAATTCCTTCCTCATCCTCTGTGAATCCTGAGGCTTTGCCTGCCTTGATCTTCCTCTTGATGCCTTCAATACTCTCATGCCCCTTCTGAGCTTTCTTGATATCATCCATCAAGGTAGGCTTAACTTCGAGGTTGGCCAAGAACTCGTGCAACCAGGCCCAACCCAAGCTTTCAAGTTCTTCATACAAGGCGGTAGCTTGTGCTTCAAAGATAGCATTCAAGGAGCAAGCCTTCCGCTCAACGATCTCGCTACCACATTAGCCTTTCCAGGTGGTATTGAACACCGAGGTCATAGTCCTTATCAACTCCAGCCATCTTCTCGCCTCATGTTCAATTCCTTTGAGTGAAAATATACTTCAGACTTTTGTGATCCGTGTATATCTCACATCGCTTCCCCAAGAGATAATGTCGCCAAGTTTTCGTGGCATGAACCATCGCCGCTAGCTCAAGGTCATGAGTAGCGTAGTTCTTCGTGAGGTCGTAGTTGCCTTGAAAGGTAGGCCACGACTCGCCTTCTTGCATCGTAACACCTCCCATCCGGTTCTTGACGATCACAATATATCACAAACTCCTTGTGTATATCCGTGTGGCCAGAATCGAGCGTGGTTAGCCTCTTCTTCAGCTCCTCGAAGCTCTCTTCGCACTTCAAGGCCCATTCAAACTTCTTGTCCTTCTTCAAGAGCTGAGTCATGGGTCGGGCAATGCTTGAGAATCCTTCAACGAACTTGCGGTAATATCCCGCGAGTCCGAGGAAGCTTCGACTTCCTTCACATTGCTCGGGATTGCCATTCACCACGGCTTCAATCTTGGTGGTCGATCGACAATCCTCTTCGCTAGAACATGACCCAGAATCCAACTTCACGCAGCCGAATTCACACTTGCTGAACTTGGCATACAGCTTGGTGCTCTCGAAGCTTGTCTAGGACCATCCTCAAGTGTTGCTCGTGCTCTTCTTCCGACTTCGAGAAGACAAGAATGTCATCAATGAAGACAACGACGAACTTGTCCAAATATTCCATGAAGACCTTATTCATGAGATACATGAAGTAAGCCGGGGCATTGGTCAATCCAAAGGACATGACCGTGCATTCATACAGCCATATCTGGTTACGTAATGCCGCCTTCGAATATCTTGGGGTCTGATCTTCGCTGGTAGTACCCAGATCCGAGGTCGATCTTGGAGAACACCTTGGCCCCATTGAGTTGATCAAACAGATCTTCAATCTTGGGAAGTGGGTACTTGTTCTGATTGTAACCTCGCTGAGGGAGCGGTAGTCAATGCATAGGCGGATGGTACCGCCCTTCTTTGCCACAAATGTAGCAGGTGATCCCCAAGGGGAGGCACTAGGCGGATAAATCCTTCCTCAACTACTCTTCCAACTGCTTCTTCAATTTCGCTAACTCCTCCGATCCCATTCTATAAGGCTTTTATAGATGGGTCCCGCTCGGTATGAGCTCGATGATGAACTCAATGTCCCGATCAGAGGCATTCTGGTAGCTCATCAGAAAAACATCGGGATACTCGCATACTACGGCACTTGTTCCAATCCAACTTCACGATAGTTGGCTTGGTTGGCTTGAGCAGAAGAGGGTTGAAGCAAATTTGACTTTGACTCCTCGGTCATTGGTCATAGTGACCGTCCGGTTGGCGCAATCAATCAAGCCTTGGTGCTCGCTGAGCCAATTCATTCCCAAGATCACATCCAAGCCTTGTGATTTTAGGATGATGAGGTCGCTAGGAAGTCTACCCTGCTGATGGTAATCCGACTCCTTTACATCCTATCTTGGCTCTCATCTCTGCTCCGGGGTTTGTACAACCATAGGGTTGTTCAGGGTGTAGGGTTCATGCCACTTTTAATGCAAAACTTTGGGTGACAAAAGAATGCGTGGCTCTAATCAAACAAAACAGATTATGGTGCTGAATTGACAAGGAACGCACTCAAAGACGACGTCCGGTCTTCATGGGCTTCTTCCGCGGTGACATGATTCACACGACCCTGCCATTGTTGGGCAGGTTGCGGGAGCTTGGTTCCTTGGTGGCATTCCACGGCCTTGTCCCGGTTCTCGCATGAGGGGGCGCGGGCCGGGGCTTTTGTTGGGGCAATTCTTTGAGTAGTGCCTGGCTGTCCACATCCAAACAAGTGACTTGATTGGGGACGACGCCTTGCCAAAGATTGTTATTGGGGTTGTTGTAGGCTGGCCTGGGGTTGACATACTGCTGAGGTGGATAGTTGGTGCGAGGTGCAGGAGCTCTTGGCTGCTGATAGGTTGGCTTGACCGGGGCTGGCTGCCACGGACGAGGCTTCTGGTTGCTGGAGCTACCCTTGCTGATCATCTTGCGCTTACGAGTGTCATCCAAGGCACGTCGCTTGTCTTCAAGCATGAGCGCCTTGTTCACCAGATCAGGAAAGGTTGGGCAGTCACACACAACAAGCGTAGTATCGCAGAGTCTGGTTAAGGCCTTCCATGAAGCGCCCTTTGGCAAGATCGGTCTTGACATCTTCGGGGCATACCGAGAGAACACCGAACTTCTGCATGTACTCCTTGACAAGTGCTACTACCTTGCTTCGTGGCTCGAACTCACGCTTCTTGATGGCCATGAGTCCGAAGGGATGTGGGCCTTGCGAATTCCGCCTTGAAAGTGTTCCAAGTGATGTCTTGCTCAACATGCATAGCCTTGAATCCATCCCACCAAGCTCTGGCAGTCCCCCGAGACAAGGCAGCATACGCCACTTTGTCACGGTCCTCGCAGCATCCGACTAGTGCCAGCAGATCCTCAATGGTGCGGACCCACCGTCTGCATCCAGGGGTTCAGCAGTCTCGATGAAAGTGGGTGGTGCATGCTTCTTGAACTCCACCAGTGTGGAACGTCCATGGCCGTGCCCCGCCGGCTGGCGGTTGACAGCCCGAGCAATCATCTGGAGGGCTGCAGTGTTGGCTTGGCGCCTCTCGAAAGGCTTGGAGAAGCTGAGCCATATCCATGCTTGGAGGAGGTGGTGGTGGTGGAGTCGTCCCTGGGCTTGGTCTGGCTGGCTCCGGCCTCAGCAGAACCTCCGGCTTCTTGCGGCTGGGTAGAGGTACCAGTACGTGTTACAACAGGCATCCTGTTGGAGTGGTCAAGGTCTCATGATAGGGAACAACAATGAGGGAAAGCAGTAGAGATGGAATGCCTAGTAAGGGGGTGGTATGACACAATTTAAGTAAAACGAAGGCCAGAAGGGCCAAACTCATGCATTAAACCAAATGGGGAATGTAGTCGTTTACAAGTTCCCGAAGGGAAAGTACGACTTCATCAAAGCAAGTTGAAAGCAAACACGACATAACATGGTTCCATAAGACCCATTACAAGGACTCGATTCGCAAAAGGGGTACACGACCTATCCTACCATAGGCTACGAGCTAGCCTATCCTAGTCCTGAACGGAGTCTAAGTGGTGGAATGCTCGGTCGGGTATTCTGGCTCCTCTGGGTCTTCCTCCTCATCTCCATCTGTCTCGGTCTCCTCATCGCTTGAGGAAGCGGAGGAGTGAAGGAGCTGAACACGGCGCTGCTTCGCTGGTGGCGTCTTGAAGAGGTTACGGTACTCCTTTGCCGTCATACGGCGTGGCTGAGGTGCTCCCTCGGCAGCTGCGACCTGTGGGGGTCGTCCGCCTCGGTAAGCTACCGCGGGCTGTCCAGGGGGTGCTCCATCCTTCTTGATCCTGTCCGCCTTCGTCTGAACTATGCGGAGGAGCTCCTTGGTCTCGCGGAGTTCCTTCCAAGCTCCGCCGACTCGAGGCTGTGTGCTGTGCTGCATCGTCGGCACACAAGCTGAAGTAGGTCCGAAGCGGAGAGGAAGTCCTCGCCCAAGGGTGGTGCTGGTGCGCTGCTCTCGTCGCCACCTTCCTTACGATAAGGCAGGTAACGAGTGGCTGGCTCTCTTGCCATCTCTCGCAGGAGATCCCGGAGGCGAAGTCAGTGCCTTGAGGGCAGCAGTCTCCACGGCGAGAAGCAGTGTCGCCATCCTGGGTCCCACAAAGAACCAGCTCGTTGGGCGCTATTCGCCTCACGACTACCTCCACGTGATACTCCTTCTTGGTGCCGTCGACCAAGTGCTCGTGGTAGGAGAAGGTGGGGACTCGAGTGAACGGCACTTCCTAAGGCTATCCTCAAGAAGCACGGAAACCCAAAGGGTCGAAGTCCTCTGCACGGCGGCCATCTACAAAAAGTGGAAGGGAAGGGTCAATAAAGGAATGTGACTGTGTTTGGGATGCTAACATAAAACATAGGTATATGGGTAATCTAGGGATAGTCTCACTCTAACTAACGCCCATGCTAACTAAGGCTTCCTACGGTCAGATGGCTCGATACCAGCTCTGTGGGGACCCCGACTTACAAGTCGTGATCACCGAATGCACGTGTACAAAGGATCCCGAGATCAATGCTCACTCGAACACACGTAAGCTGAATGACAAGAGTCTTACATCCATACATACCGCCTTACACAAATAGAGACCAACAAGGTCAAGTCTTACATCGATAAAGCCTTAAGGGCTGAACATCAAATGAAACATAGCAGCGAAAACGCCATCGATAAGTAGAACCCATGCCATCTGCCTTAACCCTACAGCATTCTCGTGGGAAACGTCCTAGTTCGCATGATCGTCTCCAAAGAACTCTTCTTCGAACTCCGGTTCTTCCATGCCTGGTCAATTAAATAACCAGTGGCAAGCCAATGAGTACTTTGAATGTACTCGCAAGCAACCCATGATTCGGTTCAAGGTACAACAATGCATGACATAGGTAAATTTTTGCATAAAGCTAGTTTTGAGTGCAATGACATGTTCACATCCTATAAAGCATGCATCAAGAGAATTTAAGTAACCAGGAGATCTGGTCACAGATATCAACATAAATAGAGTGGGCACCGACCCATTTATCATAAACAGAGTGGGCACCAACCCATCTCAGTCGTGTCAAGTCCTTTGACTTGACCCAAGTCATTTCCATCACCACACACGCTGGGTTTGAAAACAAGTGGACGAGCCCAAGAGCGGTTACCTAACTGTCCATGACCGTGGACACGGCTATTCAATAGTTTTACACTCTGCAGAGGTTGCACACTTTACCCACTAGATCCGGGAACTTCCGTGTCAAACCACGACCATGCAGTACCTCAAGCACCGGGGTAAGCACCGATCACTATCTTTCCTAGACGACACTAACATGGAGTCCACTCGATTGGCAAGAACCCCGTGTCGACATTTCAAACATTATTTTCATGGAGCCTTGCTCCTTTTCCATCACATACCACCGCACGGGTACCAAAGGTGTGTCTGGTGCCCCATAAAGATGGTCATGGTCGCCCTACCGCACGACCCGCCCCGAGAGAGAGCACCAACTCTCCCCGCCACTAGTAATGCGGGCTCCGAGCTAGTATCGGTCTAGGTACTCAATAATGCCCTTTCCCATATAAGGGTAGAGTGGTCGCGCATGTAAGGTTGGGATAACGGTCGCAACTCCGACCAATCCGCTTTGAAAACACACTCACTTCCTTGGCACACCACTTCGCCATCAAGTGGTCACCCATTTCATCATCTCCTCGGGCATAAGTGGCACCCGACGGGGTTTTTGAAAAGACTTTTGAAATAATATAGCCTCCTTCACCATGCACAATCCCACCCTATTTGCGTAGCATCTACGTTTGCATCCTAGCTACTCCCACCGGCAAAACCCTCATAAGAAGGTAGGGCCATGCACAATGCAAGTATCAACGAGGAAGTATTCGTGGCAACCAACCACGTGGTTCACCATCTCATCATGATCCCGATGCATCCTTAATAAAGAGCTAAACATGGCATGCAAATAAAGGGTATCATAGTCATGGTCAAAGGGCTGCTTGCCTTGGTTGGCTTGATCTTCAAAGTCTTCAGGCACTGCTCCTCCTTCTTCCTCGCCTACCTCACAACACGGGATCTAACGTTGCAAGAAAACAACGGAAAAATAAGGCAATAATAAAAACAGAAAAGTCAAAGTGCTCTGAAAAATGTCAACTTAATTTTGTAAAATACTAGGAGGAATGTTAGGAAGGGGGCAACTTTTGGTTTTGGTTCTGGAGCAGTAAAATGGGAGTTATGGATTTTCAAAGGCTCATTTAAATGCTAAAAACAACATTTAAATATTTACAGAGAAGAAAAGGTGGTTGGATATGAGTGAATGTTGCACCAACAAATAGATTGCAATATTCTAGGAATTTAGAAATTGGAATCAATGCATTTGGATTAATATACTGCCCTGTGGAATTTTTGGAAATACTACAGAAAAGAAAAAGGAAAAACGGCGCCGTACATCGGGCCGAGAGGCCACAGAGCAAGAGGCCTGTGGGGAAACCCAGCCCACGCGCCGCCACGTCGAAGGCGAAGGCGAATACGCCTTCGCCGACGGCGGGTCTGTCGGCTTGCGCACAAGACGTTTTAAACCTCGACGGTGGATCCCACCCGTCGCATGGAGGTCGACAGCCGGCCCCACGGCGGCCGTCTACCTCCGCCAGAGGCGACGCGAAGCTCCGGGCGGCGATACAGGCACGGGAAGTGGAGCGGAGACTACCGCTGATTCAGGAGAGAGTCGCGGATCTGGTGGTGGTGGAGATGGTCGCGGGGTGGCCTGCCACGGGCGACGAGGTCCCGCGGCGGAGGTGCTTTGGTGCCGGTGGCTCGGCCGCTCCCAGCTGCAAAATGAGGGGAAAAGAGAGGGAAGGCATCAGTGAGGTGAGGGAGGCCGAATCGAGGGAGAAACGGGCAGAGGAGGTCTCAGCACCAGCAGACGACGGCGACCGAGGCGGCGGAGCTCGAGCTCGATCTCGAGCTCGGGCGGCTCTGGAGCGAAGGGGGTGGATCCAGGGGTGGATTGGGTGTGTGGGAGAGCGACAGGAAGGAAGAGGAGGGCTCGGGAGTGCCTTAAATAGGCTGGCCACGGTTCATCGTGGGCGTGGCCTACGGGCACCCGCGGGATCCGCTCTGGAGGCCGAGGGAGAGGAGTAGGAGCTGTCCACGGCGCTCGTGGGAATGGAGTAGGGCGCCAGGGAGAAGGAGAGAGAGCGAGGGAGGCTCTGGCGCCCGCGCGTGTGAGGCCAGCCATTGGCCGAGCCGGGCGGCGTCGGGCACGCGCTGCAGGAGGGGAGAGAGAGGGGGAGACAGAGGGGGCGGCACGGCGGCGTGTAGCAGACGTCGAGGCACATCAGCCGGCGCGATGGGAAGGCACGAAGCGGTCGGGAGGCGCGGCGTCAACGGTCGGCGCTCTGGCAGCGCCCAGAGCGACCTTGGCCGGCATCCGCGGTTTTTCAGCGGCAGCAAGTCCTTTTAAGGCCTGGAAGCTACAGTGGCAGGGGACAGGACCAGAGAAAGGCCTGGGATGCCCTGGGGTGCAGAAGGGAGAGAGAGAAGCTGGGAGAGAGAAGAGAAAATGTTGTCCAGAGAGGACAAACTTGATTCTCCCCTTCCTCCACATTGCTTCTTCGGGTAGAAGAGTGTCTAAGTGACAGAGGGAAGTGAGGAGGAGTTGTGGTAAAGAGATTTACTCAAGGAGATTAGTGAAAGTGGCAAAAAGAGGCTTTTTAGTATTTTGCCAGAAGGTGTTTGATGGAGTTTTGGTTAAGCTAATGATCCTCACTGGCCAAGATACTCCAAGGGGTGAAATGTCACATATATTTAGGGCCTTCCACCCATTTTGAGCTTATTTGGACAAAGTTGCCAATGCAACTTTTGCAAACCCTAGAAATGGGCAGAAATGGGTTTGTGTAGATCCAGTGGAGTAAATCATTTCTCCATGATGTACCACTTGGTGTGGTAGCCTTATTTGGTCACATGATCAGTCTCACCAAAGTTGGGGTCTTGGAGAAAAAGTTGGTAGTGCAAAGTGGTTCAAACTTGATTTTGGTCAGAGAGGGTTTTGAGGCACTTTGACCAAGATTTCCTCTTCTCCAACCTGTGCCATTTGGTCCAGATGCATCATTAGACTAATGAAGCATGTCCACCAAGTTTGAGCACATTTGGACGTACTTGGCAATGTAAAGTTGATCAAACTTTAGATTGGACAGAAATGGTTTTGAGGGGTTTTGATGGTGTTATCTTGTTCTCCAAGTCATGGGACTTGGCAAGATCAGCAGATATGTCATATGTGACATGATAGAATTTTCCTGGAATTTTTGGAGAATATTTCCTTTGTAAATATTTCAAAAGCTGGAAATATCCAGAAAGGGTTTTAGAGGGATTTGACCAATATTTTGAACATGACCATGTGTTGAAACTCTTATATATGGACAATATATGTCCTATGAGTTTCCTAAATTTTGTCAAATATTTTTGAAACAGAAAGTAATTTTTTCCTATTAAAGACCATTTCTGGCCTTAAGAAAAGCCTTTAAATAAAATAGAACAGTAACTTTTAAAATTATATTTTGTGGTTCCTGGGCATCCTATATCTAATAGGAGTCAAATATATTTTTGAAAGATTTTACTGCCCTTAATCAAGTACTTGCAAAGGCAAACCTCAATTCAGGGGTTTTTGAAAACTAATTTTTAAAAATACTTTCCGCCAAATTATTTTTGTAAGAAAATTCTATGTAGCACTATTCACATGGCATGATCATTGGTCAGGAGCTTGGGGTAAGGAGATGGAATATAGAGGGTAGAGTAGTTGACTTCAAGAAGCACTTGAAAAGAAGCATAGAGAAAACCAGCTTCAAATAAAAGCCAAATAATGCAAAAAAAAAAGTTTTTGTTGGTCCAAATTTTCATGCTTTATTGATGAAAAAGAGATGTTACAAAATGCAGGGTGTGACAGACAAACTCATGCCTACCGAAGGCAATGGTTTTCCCGGGTTCCTGCCGGTATGCATGCAAGGCACATGAGGGTGATTATCATCACAAGTGTGTTCATTTCCAACAGCATGGAAATCACTAATATGCACTCATGCATATGATCATACCACATGAAATAACAAGTCCTTCGAAATGCGGTGGTGTTATAAATGTATCAACGATCACACCAAAAATATTATGTCGGGATTCAGAATGCTTGGCTTCAATGTGTGGAAAGGCAGGGTGCACTCCAAAACTTGAAACATTTCTCCTCTCTTCAAAAATCCTATTTCAGCAATATAAAGAATTAACACACAAAATAAAAACAGCACCAAAAGTTGTTCTGAAATTTTTTCAAATAAATCTTAAAATAAACTAGGTGAAATTTGAGAGAGGTAGGAAAAAGAATCAGTTCATTTGGATTTATATTTAAAAAGTTATAGGCAGTCAAAGATTTGGTCAAAATCTGTTTTTAATAAAAACAGAAAAAGAAAACATTTCAAGCGAGATTACACTTTCGAAGCGGGGGAAACGTACTACGGTGGATTACACCTTCACTTAAACACGTGGACGGCGCGGGGTGTCACTGACAGTGGGCCCGCCTGGCCCACTGGTCAGGTTTGACCAGTCGCCGCGCGTCGTCTCCCTCCTCTGCCGAGCGGGCGGGCTCGGCGATCGCCGGCGGGCGATCGGCGGCTTCTGGGCCCCGAGGGCGGGATGGATCCGCCACTCCATGGCGGTCCTCCCCGTGGTCGCTGTAGGTGGGGACGGAGGAGCTGCCGCGGCGAAGCCATGGGCGGAGGAGGCTTGTGGCATAAGTGGTTTTGTGGCGGCGATGGCTCCCGAACCAAATTGAGTAGGGGGATCTGTTCACGGGAGGGAGAGGAAGCTCCTGGTGTAGAGTGTAGGGAGGGGGAGGCCCTGGTGGCACCGGAGTGAACGAGGCAGTGGCGGTGGCCGTAGTTGCCGGAGAGGAAGAAGACGGCGTTTCCCTGACGATTGTGGACTATGGGGGTTCCATGGGGGTAGCCTGAGGTTGCGTGCATGCTCAGAGGGGCTCGGGGTCCCTTATATAGGCGAGGCAAGGCGGTTCCGCGGCGGCCGGCGATAAGGACGACGGCGAACCGCCTCCCTGTAGCGTCAGGGCGTCGTGGCGACGACGGGAGCTAGCCGACGAGCGGGGGATAAGCTTGCGCTGTTCCTTGGGGCAGGTGGCGAGCCGGGGTGGTTTGGGCGGCACCGACCGGGCAGAGGCGCCTCGCCGACGCCGGGCGGCCGCCAAGAGCCTGGCTGGCGGCGCCAGAGGCTGCCGTGGTGGCTTGGCTGGTTCATGCGAGCGGATGAGGTCGGGGTGCGGCTCAGAGGCGTAGCAAGGGCCGGGCGTGACGCTGGCGACCCGAAAGCGATGTGCAAACGCAGCGCTCGGGCGCGCCAGAGCACGACCAAGGTGTTTGATGAAATGCCAGGGTGGCCAAAACTGCTAGGGATCAAGTGCAAATCAACAGGTCTGGGTTGGAGACCATGAGTAGGCTACTAGACAACATGGTTTGGACAGATGGACAAGTTCATCACACAAACCTATAATCATGCCAAAACTGTTCATGCCCACCGAGTGTTTGACAAAATGCCAGAGGCATCTAGGCAGGTCTTGGAGGGGCCATATCTTCCAGATTGAAGCCTCTTTGGTTACAAGAGGGAGTGGTGTGGTTATTTGGACAAAAGGGGAAACTTGCTAGTGCAAGTTTTGCAAAACTACATTCCTGGACAGGAAGTAATTGGCATCATTTCATGAATCAAAAATGATCAAATGATTGTATGCTCCTGGACTTAGGGGTTTAACATGGAGGACTACAAGTAGGAGAAAGAATATATGGCCAAGGAGTAAGAAATAATATGGATGCTGTACAAACCATCATGTTGGACCAGAATGAAGATGAGGTTGTTTCACTCAAAATTTTCAAAGAACAACCCTGGATTTTTTGCATATAATGGAATGATATGCTCCTACTGACATCCCATTATTTTGGTGGAGGCTAGAAAGAATTATTTAAAAGGGTTGTAGTGCAAAATTGCTCTCTGGACCAGAGAAGAAAATTGGGTGTAGAGCTCAAAATATGCAATGAATTAAATATATTATTGCACAAAAGTGATTTAGAGACATCACATGACATCTCCAAATTTTGGTTAGATTTTTAGATAAATCTATCAACTGGTTGTAGTTCAAAAAGAGCTCCAAATTTTAAAACAAGTCATTTAATGAATAAGGCTCATGGTGAAATAATTTAATAAATAAATCTACTGATTGAAAGATGTTTTTAAATGAGAGGGAAAATAAGTCCAATATGTTTTGGAAGGATCCACTTGGGAAAAACTCCTTAATATTAAAAGAAAAGTTTTGAAATCAACAGAGATATTCTTGCAGGCAAAAATTTTAAACTCTTGGCAAAATTTTAATAACTAAAACCTGGTTAAATTTTTGGGGTGTTACAGTACTACCCCCCTTAAGAAAAAATCTTGTCCTCGAGATTTGCTAAGAGCCGTTGAGAAAAACAAATACTCCATATGTGTACGAGAGGTTGTGAGTCTGCTGCCGTGGTGCTGCGTGAATAAAAATAATCCATGTAGTGTGGGGATAAATGATGCAGCAATTCAGTAAAAAGAAAAATTGTACTAGGATTTTTGCGGTTACACAAGTTAATCACGAAGAAAACTACTCAGACTAGTAGGAGCTAAATACACGACTCATCGCACAAATTCGAGGTACCATGCATAAGTTACACGCAAATATAAATGCTGCAAAAACAAATACAGTAGTGACGTCTAAAATGAAAATGGTAACTGGGTGGGGTCCTGGTAAAATGTCTCTGGTAAAGGGATACACTCCTCTTCTATCGGAGGAAGTGGATTGACCAGTCGATGTATGCGTCTCTCTGGGTCGGGCCTGAGTGATCTGCCGATGGCAATCTGAGGATTCAAATCAGCGAGACTCTGGAGATAATCCATCACTCGCTGGTTCAAATGCTCTTGAGCGATGATGTACTGGATAAGGTTGGCCAGAACTGGGTCTCTCTCAATACGCCCACCGGGAAAAGATGTTACTTCTCCGGGTGCTGCACGGCTCGGAAAGTAATAATATCCTCGTTCGCGGGCATAGGGTACAGCGGATCGAAGGCGAGCAATCGCTTCCTTCGCAGCAGCTTCTATGGCCAGGTGTGGGGTTGGCATAGATTTTCCCACGAAGGAAACTTCTGTCGGATCTTGGTTGGGGTCTACAGGAGGAATGTGTACTGCTGCCCAATATTCCGAGGTGGAAGGGGTGATTCTCGATTTGAACAGCTCGTACTGGGGTGGCTGGGTAGAACCCATGGTACTGCGGGTAAAGTCCCACAATATTTTGACAAAGCTACCTGGGTTTGCATCTGGGGTACTCAGATGAAAACTGGGGCTCGACATGACAAGAAATGGTTGTGAGAGTGGTGCACGAGGTGAGGGTTGATGGGTAAGGTCACAAGGTGGCCTTCTTATATAGCATATGGGCTGGTTTATTTACCGTGGTGAAAGGTAATAAAACTGACAGATCACCTCCAAAGGTCGGGTCAGTGTCAGAGATACACATATCTCATAAAGAGACGTGTTACTGTGGTTGTCGTCGGGTTGGTTTTGGTAGCTGTGCCCGGAAATTATGCAATTGCGTGCCGACAAAAAAAATGCAAGGCTATTATTAAAATAGAGGCACAACGACAGGCTGCGTTTATATACAAGGTCGCACGATTACAAAGCGAGGATACACTGAAACTCGGTGCTACTCGCACGGCTTAATCTACCTCGTTTATGTCTAAACGGGCGTGCCTGGTGGATGTCGAGTCTTCCCCATGTGTGTCACTGCCGGGATTAGTCGGAGATGGCGGAGGAACGGCAGGGTCGGTGTAGCGATGATGACCATCGCGGGGATTGTGGGCCACAAACCCGTTGGAGTGTGTTCCCAAAAGGCGACGAAGCACTTCTGGGGTCATCAAAGCATCTCGGTTGGTGGCTGGAGGTGATCTCAGGGTCTCGATCGGTTGTCCGAACAGCACGACTGGGTTGTCGGCGTCGGGCTCGTCTTCTCTCCTAGCTAGGGTTCGACGAACCAGCTCTCCTCGAGCTGTGATCAGATCAATGGTGATCTGGTCGAATAGTGCCTCTAGTGCACTTACATAGCGCACTAGGTGCAACAATGCGGGATCCGTCTCGTGATCTCCGTTGGCAACTTGGGGTGGTCTACCATACCCTTCGCGTCTGGGGTAGTAGTGGAACGAGCGACAGTTAACTCTGGGCGACAAGTGCTTGAGATGAACTATAGCCTCTCGAGCAGCTAGTTGTATGGCTTGTGGCTCAAAGGAAGTTGTTCTTCCGGTGAACCTGTAGGGGCGCTCGGGTGATAGTCCCCTACCGTAGATGTGCACAGTGGCCCAAAATTGACGGTCTTCACCGCTCATGGGTCCTTGGTACACAACATATTCTGGTGGCTCCTCTAACGCATAGGTACGACGGGTGAGGTTTGCGAGTATGGTCACGAAACCTCCAAGATTGGTTGCTGTGGTCTCATTGTGCACTACGGGGCCTGGCATTGTGGCTGGGTTTGAGGCTGTGCTGAGCTGGGTTGGGGCTAGCGTGCCCTTTTTATAGAAAAAGGGAACGGAGCCTTCCTTCGCACGCTTGCGAATGAGACATCTTGGGTGCTGGTTACTGGCGCGTGATCGACAAGCTAGGTTGGTAGGTTGGGCACCGACTGCCAAAAGTGTCGGGGTCACTGTGTGGCTATCTTGCACGAGAAGCTTGGTCTGGGGTCTGGTTATGGTCTGGTGGGTTGGTTTGCCTAAGTTTTTCGACCTGGCTAAGATAGGATTAGCCAATGGTCAGCCTGGCTCTGATACCAAGTCTGTCACGACCGGTTTTCCGGAGAATAAATTTCCAGAAAAGACCATCGTGCTCATCAGCCCCAGGATTACTATTAGCTGACGAGGCTCCAACTTGATACAGAAATTCCAAGCAAAAATACAAAATATGTGGTACAAGACCATTCTGGCCTGTGAGTACAACAAATGATTTCTAGTGGTTGATGGCGGAAGCGGTTTGTGGATCATCGGTGTCTATGGGACTCCAATTCCCACAGAACAGTGACTGTGTTAACTCCTATCTCCGCGAGGCTGCTATCTCCGTTGCTTAGGTTCCGGGGCTGTCATCGCGTCGCTCCTCTCCGTGCAAGAAAATCTGGCCAAGACAATAGCCAGGGACAAGCCAGTGAGTACTTTGAATGTACTCGCAAACATTATGAACACAGGTATAATATAACGATGATGTGCTGAAAATATTTTATGCTCATGACGTCAGTCACAAAGGATAAATAAACTCTGATGCGTGCAAGCAAGTTATTTATAAAAATGCAATAACATGGTAGTATTAAAAATTTATGAATTAAATAATAAGCAATACCACAGTCGGGCGTCTTAGCGATGCCACATAAAGGGCTTTAAAAGAAATGCCGCAGTCGGGCGTCTGAGCGACACCACATAAAAGGCTTTAAAAGAAATGCCACAGTCGGCGTCTGAGCGACACCACATAAAGGGCTTTAAAAGAAAAGCCACAGTCGGGCGTCTGAGCGACACCACAAAGAGGGCTTAAAAAGAAATGCCACAGTCGGGCGTCTTAGCGACACCACACAAAGGGCTTTAAAAGAAATGCCACAGTCGGGCGTCTGAGCGACACCACATAAAGGGCTTTAAAAGAAATGCCACAGTCGGGCGTCTGAGCGACACCACATAGAGGGCTTTAAAATAAACAATCATAGTGAATATCCCGGAGGTAGAACCATCCCAGAGATACTCGATAATAACAATAATATCACGGTTAGTCAACAATAATTATAATCATAATTATCACAAGTCACAAGTAGTAGTTCCTGTTCTGGTTAGTAGTTTCACCTCCGAAGACCGATGCTAAGACCGACACTTGACCCATCCCAGACTGTAATCCTTAACCATGGACACGACTATTCGAATAGGTTTAATCTCTGCAGAGGGTGTACTCTTTACCCACGAGTAATGATTTCTTTAGTCCATCGACTAATTCCGCTTCACGGTCTTTTGTTGAAAACACACCTAACTCCGCACACACCAGCTTAACTCACACGTGTCTCGAAATCACACACGACACTGTCAAGCAAACCCTAAGTGGGAGGCTACAACCTCGCGTAGCATGGGATCAAATTTATATCGCGCCTAAGGGGTGGCCTCCTCTCGGTCCCAACCGAAACACCCATGCCCCGGACCGGTGGCTCGCCTACCAGCTACAACCGGTATCTTCCACCATGGCCTCTCTGTACGGTGTGTGCTAGAAAGAGGTTGACAACTTACTGAACCGTACTCTACTTGTTGTACAAACGAGTGGTAGTACGAAACAAGTATGGGGGTTACTGGCACAAGACTCGATCTATGGTCGACTCAGGAGGTTTAAGTATTCCCTGCACGATTAGCATAACGAATATATTTCAACCAACAGAGTCACCGCTCATATCACCTTGTCATGCCATACCAGACCTAACCGTCCCGACGGAGACCGGCGACAAACTCATGCCTACCCAAGGCAGAGGTTTTCCCGGCTTCCTGCCGGTATGAATGCAAGGCACACGAGGGTGATTATCATCACAAGTGTGTTCATTTCCAACAGCATGGAAATCACTAATATGCACTCATGCATATGATCATACCACATGAAATAACAAGTCCTTCGAAATGCGGTGGTGTTATAAATCTATCAACGATCACACCAAAAATATTATGCCGGGATTCAGAATGCTTGCCTTCAATGTGTGGAAAGGCAGGGTGCACTCCAAAACTTGAAACATTTCTCCTCTCTTCAAAAATACTATTTTAGCAATATAAAGAATTAACACACAAAATAAAAAAAGCACCAAAAGTTGTTCTGAAATTTTCTCAAATAAATCTTAAAATAAACTAGGTGAAATTTGAGAGAGGTAGGAAAAAGAAACAGTTCATTTGGATTTATATTTAAAAAGTTATAGGCAGTCAAAGATTTGGTCAAAATCTGTTTTTAATAAAAACAGAAAAAGAAAACGTTTCAAGCGAGATTACGCTTTCGAAGCGGGGGAAACATACTACGGTGGATTACGCCTTCACTTAAACACGTGGACGGCGCGGGGTGTCACCGACAAGGCCCGCCGCCCATCGGGTCGAGTTTGACCAGCCGCTGCGTCGTCTCCCTCCTCGCCCGAAGCGGGCGAGGCTCGGCAATCGCCGCCGGGCGATCGGGCGGCCGCAGACCCCGAGGGCGGGGATGGATCCGCCACTCCAGGCCGGTCCTCCCAGTGGTCGTCAGGTAGGTGGGGACGGAGGGAGCTGCCGGCGGCGAGCTTCGCGACGGAGGAGGCTTCGGTGGCGAAGTGATTTTGTGGCGGCGATGGCTCCCGAACCAAATTGAGTAGGGGGATCTGTTCACGGGAGGGAGAGGAAGCTTCTGGTGTAGAGTGTAGGGAGGGGGAGGCCCTGGTGGCGCCGGAGTGAACGAGGCAGTGGCGGCGGCCGTAGTTGCCGGAGAGGAAGAAGACGGCGTTTCCCTGACGATTGCGGGCTATGGGGGTTCCATGGGGGTAGCCTGAGGTTGCGTGCATGCTCAGAAGGGCTCGGGGTCCCTTATATAGGCGAGGCAAGGCGGTTCCGCGGTGGCCGGCGATAAGGACGACGGCGAACCGCCTCCCTGTAGCATCAGGGCGTCGTGGCGACGACGGGAGCTTGCCGACAAGCGGGGGATAAGCTTGCGCTGTTCCTTGGGGCAGGTGGCGAGCCGGGGTGGTTTGGGCGGCGCCGACCGTGGCAGAGGCGCACTGCCGACGCCGGCGTGCCGCCAAGAGCTCTGTGGGCGGCACTGTAGGTTACCAGGGTGGCTTGGCTGGTTCCTGCGAGCGGATGAGGTCGGGGGGTGCGGCTCTGTAGGCGAGCAAGGGCCGGGGCGTGACGCGGCGACCCGAGCGCACGACGCAAATGCGCGCCTGGCGCGCCAGAGCACTTCTCAAGGTGTTTGATGAAATGCGGGGTGGCCAAAACTGCTAGGGATCAAGTGCAAATCCACAGGTCTGGGTTGGAGACCATGAGTAGGCTACTAGACAACATGGTTTGGATAGATGCACAAGTTCATCACACAAACCTATAATCATGCCAAAATAGTTCATGCCCACCGAGTGTTTGACAAAATGCCAGAGGCATCTAGGCAGGTCTTGGAGGGGCCAAATCTTCCAGATTGAAGTATCTTTGGTTGCAAGAGGGTGTGGTGTGGTTATTTGGACAAAAGGGGAAACTTGCTAGTGCAAGTTTTGCAAAACTACATTCCTGGACAGGAAGTAATTGGCATCATTTCATGAATCAAAAATGATCAAATGAGTGTATGCTCCTGGACTTAGGGGTTTAACATGGAGGACTACAAGTAGGAGAAAGAATATATGGCCAAGGTGTAAGAAATAATATGGATGTTGTACAAACCATCATGTTGGACCAGAATGAAGATGAGGTTGTTTCACTCAAAATTTTCAAATAACAACCCTGGATTTTTTGCATATAATGGAATGATATGCTCCTACTGACGTCCCATTATTTTGGTGGAGGCTAGAAAGAATTATTTAAAAGGGTTGTAGTGCAAAATTGCTCTCTGGACTAGAGAAGAAAATTGGGTGTAGAGCTCAAAATATGCAATGAATTAAATATATTATTGCACAAAAGTGATTTAGATTTTTAGATAAATCTATCAACTGGTTGTAGTTCAAAAAGAGCTCCAAATTTTAAAACAAGTCATTTAATGAATAAGGCTCATGGTGAAATAATTTAATAAATAAATCTACTGATTGAAAGATGTTTTTAAATGAGAGGGAAAATAAGTCCAATATGTTTTGGAAGGATCCACTTGGGAAAAACTCCTTAATATTAAAAGAAAAGTTTTGAAATCAACAGAGATATTCTTGCAGGCAAAAATTTTAAACTCTTGGCAAAATTTTAATAACTAAAACCTGTTTAAATTTTTGGGGTGTTACATAATTGCGGTAAGGGCTGCCATGGACTTCAGCTTCTCTTGGCCAAGATGTCAGGCTAGCCAGTCATCTCAGACGCTGTGTTTGAAGGCCGCGAGGTCTTCGGCGTCCGGGCAATCCACAATCTGGTTCTTTTTTATTAAGAGCCTAGTCCAGAGCTTTCGGGCTGATTTGCCGAGTTGATGGATTATGTGATTAAGGTCATCGGTGTCTTGGGGCCGAACATAGGTACCTTGGAAGTTGTCTCTGAAGGCGTCCTCCAAGTCTTCCCAGCTACCAATAGAGTTTTCTGGGAGGCTGTCCAGCCAGTGCCGAGCTGGTACCTTAAGTTTTAGAGGGATGTACTTGATGGCATGTAAGTCGTCACCACAGGCCATGTGAATGTGCAAAAGAAAGTCTTCAATCATTACTACGGGATCAGTTGTGCCATCGTATGATTCAATGTTCAAGGGTTTAAACCCTTCTGGGAACTGGTGCTCCATTACCTCATAAGTGAAGCATAGGGGGTGTGCGGCGCCTTTGTATCGGGCAACGTCACGATGCATTTCAGATGGAGTCTGTATGCGGTTTTCGGCCCGGGTGAAGTTGTGCTTGTCGCGCCAAGCCTGACGGTCATCTTCTAGTGCATGCCCCCTTGATCCATAGATTGATCTGGTATGACCGCTCTATTATCCAGGTCCTATCGCAGGTCGTACGTGTATCCTGCAGCTAATGTCTCTCTGCCTCTATGGTGAGGTGGTGCGGTCTGGTGTTCGGCTAGAGTTGCCGCTCTGTCCCGGCCACGGGGTGGTTGGTCAGGTCCGTCTGTGGCGTTACGCGCCGTCGGTATAGGTTCCGGGACTTCGTCGTCGAATTGGGATAGCAGCCTGCGCTTTGGGTAACTCTTAGTTTCGCGCTCGAGACCATATTCCACGGCCGCCAGGACATTAGTCCATCTATCATTGAGTAAATCCTGATCAGCTTGAAGTTGATGTCGCTTCTTTTTTAGGCTTCTTTCTGTGGCTATTAGCTGGCTCTTAAAGCGCTCTTGTTCAAGGGGTTCCTCTGGTATGATGAAGTCTTCGTCACCGAGGCTCTCATCCTCTTCAGAGATCGGCATGTAGTTACTATCCTCCGAGCCTTCGTTCCCGACGGGATCGTTGGGGTTAACTTGCCCATCCTCCCAATCATCATGTTCGGATGTTGGCTCGATAGGGGCTTCTTCGTCTTCGACATTACCCGGAGTATTATTGTCTTTGGTGCCGGTATTGTTCTCTTTTTTGGTACGCGATTTCGAGCAGCGTCGCTGATGTCGATGCTTTGGTGGTGCCTCAGAAGGCTTGTCCTTGACGGGACCCTTCCCACCATTGTTGTCATCCTCTTTGGGTGTGACCACCATGTACACATCATATGTGGAAGTGGTCATCCAGCGTCCGGTGAGTGATGGGTTCTGGCTTTGCTCCTCTTTGGCATCATCGTCCACGCCGTCGATATATTTGGAGGCGTAGTCGAGCATGTCGGTTAAGTCCTCGACAGTGGCTATGAAGTGGGTGGTGGGTGGGACGTAAAATTCGCTGCTCTCAGCCTGTGGTGTAGGCCGGGCGTAGTTTGGCAGTGAATCTTCTACAATGGCGAGAGATCGCATTAGGTCCAGGGCCTCATTTAAGAGTGAGGTTTGGAAAGGGAAGCGAGAGTCTGTGGAGCGGGGTGGGATAGAAGTTCCCTGGCCTAGCTCATATAACACGGATCTCGAGAGTTCGGAGTTAGTGTCCAAAGGCGATTCCGGCTCCATGAGGACAGAGGAAGCGTGGCATGACTCCAGGCCTGCCGGTGATGCGATCCCCTCCGGTTCTCTGGTATCAGGCTCTATAGCTGTAGAGAGTCTAGCGGGTTTTAAACTCCCATCTTTGGACCTAGTGGTGTGCTCCGGATCTAAGGCCAGAGCGGTGATTGGCGCTGCGAACCCTGGGAAAATCAAGTCTCCTCGGATGTCAGCGACATAGTTCAGATTTCCAAAACTAATTTGATGACTAGGGGCATAGCTGTCGATCTGCTCCAGATGGCCAATCGAGTTGGCGCATAGTGCGAAGCCGCCGAATACGAAAATTTGGCCGGGGAGAAAAGTCTTCCTCAGGGCGGTATTATTGTAGATGCGCGATGGAGCCATCGAGCCATCTAGTGACGGCACAGTGGAACTCTCAATGAAAGCACCAATGTCGGTGTTAAAACCGGCAGATCTTGGGCAGGGGGTCCCGAACTGTGCGTCTAAGTATCAAAGGTAACAGGAGGCAGGGGACAGGATGTTTACCCAGGTTCAGGCCCTCTTAATGGAGGTAATGCCCTACTTCCTGCTTGATTGTCTTTGATGAGTATAGGGGTTACAAGAGTTGATCTACCTCGAGATCGTAATGGCTAAACCCTAGATGTCTAGGGTGTATGATTGTTCTTCTTCTACGGACTAAACCCTCTGGTTTATATAGGCACCGGAGGGATCTAGGGTTGTACAGAGTCGGTTTACAGAGAAAGGAAGATGTATGATCCGGACGCCAAGCTTGCCATCCACGCAAAGGATAGTCCCATCCGGACATGGGGGAAGGTCTCTGATTTTGTATCTTTACGGCCCATTAGTCCGGCCCATATCACATAGCCCGGATGTCCGAGGACTCCTTAGTCTAGGACTACCCCAATAGTTCTATCAAGTGCTTCACATGTGGTGGCCATGGACACAAATCTTTCCAATGCATAAACAAGCGAACCATGATCGCCAATGATGATGGCACGTACGACGCCATGAGTGAAGATGAGATGGAAGCTATCGAGCACGCCCCCATGCACCGTCAAGTGAATGATGAAGAACATGCTCAAGTCTATTATGACAATGATTCTAGTCCCGCTCTCGTGGTCTCCAAATCTTGGCACTTCAACACCAACAAGACGAGTATCAAAGGAGTCACATCTTCCACACCAAGGCCGGCATCAATGGTTGCTCCGAGAAAGTCATCATCGACAGAGGAAGTTGCCACAACTTGGCAAGGGAAGAGCTATGTTGCAAGCTGCAATTGGTCAAGAAGAAGCATCCTTGCCCCTACAAGGTCCAATGGCTTAGCAACTCCGACACAATTCAAGTGGAGCACACCCTGCACATTTCTTTCAAGATCGGCGCCTACGAGGACACCATCGAGTGTGACGTGGTTCCCATGTCTGTGTGCCATCTCCTTTTGGGAAGACCTTGGCAATTCGACCGCGACGTCTGTCAGGACCCCGACTCAATGTCACATCGATCTAGCATGTAACACCTCATATCACTTTGCGGCCTCACGCACGGTATCCCCACGGGTGTCGCCTTACCTTTGCCCGTGACCGTTTGCGCCTTTTGGCACACGTATATGATAGTGTCGCTAGCATCCATATGATAAGGAGCCCGGGCTGACATGGCTAGTCGTAAACCCAAAGTGGCACAGACTTACAGGACAGCATCCATGACCCAAAGATCGAACGTGTCGGTCATCGCGAGTAAGTTCGGGCTGTAGCACTGGCTAGCAGACTCGTTAAACCGGGCAGAAGCGGCTAACAGACTCCGGTACTCAACGCGTGACATTTCCCAAGGGACAGATACGAGAACGAAGAAGGACACATGCCGCCAGCCTAAGTGTTCCGGAGCAGAGCAAGCTACCATGGCTCGGTGGAAACACTAGGAGACATTTCCGATAAGAGAGGCTACTAAAGATAAACAACTAGATAGTCGATCCCACACATACCAAGCATTTCAATAACATACACACAATATGCTCGATATGTGCAAATACAACATGGCATCACAACATGACTCTACGACTCAAGTATTTATTCATTAGGCCCGAGGAGCGAGATATTACAAACATGGGTCTCATGACCCAACATTCAGAGCATACAAGTCAAGCACAAGCGAAGCTAACATGTCCGAGTACGACATCTACAAATGAAAAAGGCCGAGAAGCCCGACTATCTACGAGATCCGCCGAGGGCACAAGATCGTAGCTGAGGTAACAAGCTAAACGTCAAGTCCACGTGGAACTACTAGTGAGACTGAAGTCTCTCGCAAAAACATAAAATAGGCAAACGTGAGTACAAATGTACCCAAAGAAGACTTACATCGTAACTAACTACATATGCATCATTATCAATAAAGGGGATGGTGGAGTTTAACTGCAGCAAGCCAGCTTTGACTCGGTGGCTATCCTAAACTACGACTGCAAGTAACTCTTTTGAGGTGGCGCACACGAGTCCACAAATTCACCATATCAATACACCACTATGGATCCGCTCCCGTCTCCCTACGAGAACGCCATCCATAGCACTCACGCTTATCTTGCGTATTTTAGAGTATCCACTTTCACTTGTCTATGAACCGATATAAGCAACCCAAAAGTCCTTTTCATGACACGGCTATTCAATAGATGATGTTAACCCTGCAGGGTGTACTTCTTCACACACGCTCACCACTTACCGCCGTTTACACGACATGTACTCGGCAACCTTCAAGCGAAGCCCAACGTGGGTGTCGGCCACGACCTACCTAAACACTCAAGTCCCTAGTCCAGGTTTATCGCCTATTTGGGTTCCATCTATGAGGAGTTCCGCCAAGTTTCGCCACAGCCCCAAACGATGTGAACAGGTTCCCGAGACACCAAACGGGCGCCCGGTACACCGTACACGTGCCTACCGTGATCACAGCCCACCCCTACGGTCAGGCTGCGCCACGGCCTCCAAAGATACTACAAACACGTAAACTACTTGCAACTCCCGGACAGAGGACAAGGGTGATTAAGAAGCCGAGAGGGTCCATTGGTTTTGGGCCCAATGCGTGGTAGTAGCTGAATCATGGATCACAAACACGTAACTCAGTTCCTCGAGGACGGCTGCAATGAGACAACCCACCATGTACTCCTACATGGCCTCTCACCGCTACCTTTACCAAATCGTGTTCACACACTTAGCTCACACACAAGAGGACATGTTCACACACCTCGATTCATCCTCGATGAATCGGACCCGACTCAACTCTAAGCAAGCAGTGCATGACAAACAAGCATGTATGAGTAGGCACAACAGGCTCAAACAACTCCTACTCATGCTAGTGGGTTTCATCTATTTATGTGGAACGATAGGTCATGCAAAGGATAAAGGGTTCAACTACCGCAGCAAGTAACAGTTGAATCGATGTTGTCCTAATGCAGAAAAGAGAGCAGGAGCGAGAGAGTGGGTTTGTATCGAATGAACAAGGGGTTTTGCTTTCGGCACTTCAAGATAACATTGAGTCTTCATCGGTGTCAACGATCACATCATCGATGACAAATAGCCTACCGAGGGGAACAACACCGCAAACACAGAAGATACACGATCAATGCAATGCACAATATGATGCATGCTATGACATGGCAACATGCTGGTGTTTTGAGCTAATGCAACTAGCAACAGATTAAATGAAGTTGGTTTGAATACAAGATTCAAATTCAAACTCCATATGTGATTATTCAAATGCCATTTAATTGATTTGTGCTAAACAGCAGCTATAAGTTGTTCTAACATGCATGAAAATGGTACAGATGGATTCCTTGAATTTTTCTGATAATTTTTCATATATAAATTATTTCATTACGACTTACGGTTGATTTTCTATGATTTATTGAAGTTTAGGCATTTTCGAATATATTAAATCATTTAAGATTTATTTAAATTCCGAAAGGAATTATTGCGTCAAGATGACCTCATAGTGACGTCATCAGGTCAACGGGCTGGTCCAGTCAAACCGACTGTGGGTCCCGCGTGTCGCTGGCTAATTAACTAATTTACTTTAGTTTAAACCGATCCGGTAATTAGCGTAAGGGGCCCCACCGTCATTGACTCAACGGGTCAACAGGGCCCACCCGTGGTCAAAGTCGACATGGCTGCACGGCGTTTAGCCGCCGGCGAAGCGACGCGGCGGCGAAGTAATTTTATTGCTCGGCAAGCAACCAAACGAGCCGGAGGGCATCGGAGTGGAGCTGAGGACGAGCCGCGGCTCTTGGCGGAGTCCGTTGGGGTCGGGGTGGCCGGAGTTGGCGCCGGCGGCGACTTTGGCGGCCACCGGAGTTCGGGTGAGAGCGAACTCGGGCTGGGGTGTGCGGTGAGGTGCGGGGAGTGCACGGTTAGCCTCAGCGCGGCGTGCTGAATGCGTTGGACAAGGTGAGGTGGCCGGTGGTTAGCCGGAGGCACGTCGGCGACGTGGTCCGCGGCGGCGCGTGCGGTCGATCTTCGTGCGGTGGCTACACGGCTCGGGGGCGAGGGAGGAAGGGTAGGAGGGGTAGCTAGGCTCACTGGGCACTCGTAGAGGCCACCGGCGGGGTCGGGGACGAGCTGAGGCGGCGGCAGCGTTGAAGGGGATCTTCGGCGATGGCGAACTCGGCGAGGTCGGTGCGGTGGACTCGGGCCTCGCGAGCACACGGGGCTCGGGTAGCTTGACGAAGTGGACGGCGGCGGAGCTCCTGGACACGACGAGAAGACGCACGGACGACGGGGAGCACGGCTACGACGTGGGCACGGCGGCGGTGGCGTCGGCTATGGCTGGGGAGCGCGAGGGGAAGGAGCTGGAGAGGAGAGGAGGCATCTGGGGGGTTCTGGGGAGAGAGGGGGAGTGATTCACGGCGTTAGCCGGGCGAGAGAAGCAGCGAGGCGGCGAGCAGGTGCGTGGCACCCATGCGGTGCTCGCTGTCGAGCACTGCCGCTCGCCTGCCGGCAAGCAGCCATTGGCCTTGGGCTGGGCTGGGCAGCAGTGGGCAGTTAGTGGGGGCGCTGTAAGTCTTTCTGTTATTTTCATTTTCATTATTTTCCTTTTCTATTTTTCGCAACTTTGTTGAATTATTAAAAATACCTAAAAGGTTCTAAAATTCACCAAACTACTCCTGGTCCATAGTTGGATTATTTCCAACATGAAACATTTTAGTTTGGAGATTTTTGAGCATTTGAAATATTTTATATAATTTTAAATGCCCAAATTCAAATAATTAAGATTTAATTCAAAGACCTTAGGATGACCTAGGAAATTGTGCATCACTTTTGGCAGAGGTTCGAACCAAGACAAAAATGATGGACATTTTAGAAGGGCATTTGTGTTCATTGAAAATATTTTAGTAAACCCTAGTTGATTCAGAGAATTTGGGAGTTCATTATTCCCATTTCAGGTTTAAATGAAATTTAAACATGATGCAACACTCAATGCATGCACTAGGCATTGTCAGAACTAGGGATGTGACAACTCACCCCCACTAAACAAGAATCTCGCCCCGAGATTCAAGCGTAGGGTAAGGCGAAGGGGGGGACGCAAACGAACACAACCTTCACGATCCAGGGTGCACTTCAAATGAACGTTGATTCGCTCACCATCATTATCTTGATGTCTTGCTCTAAGAACTCTAATCGACATGACAACAAGAGGAGAAAGAAAACTTAGAAGGATCGATCTTCTCAAGATCGAACAACTTAGGATCAGCTCGCGGGATGAGTCAAAAAACATCTCTCAAGTTGAGATATAAGGCATACGTCTAGAGGAATGGAGTGGAACAGATGACGAAGGTTCACTAGGTAGACAACAATTCCACACCTAAGAGGGTGGTGAACGGTTGTCAACGTAGCGAGGAGTTATTTTGACATGACACCATAATGATGCACCTTAGGGAAGGTGACTCGAAGATATATCCCCTTAAGTGGCAAAAAGAATTATATTTGATTTAGAGATCATTGAAACTCTTTATACCAGCCTAAGGCAATTCACAATCAATCATTTGAAGGAGTCCGAACGAATGACATTCTCGGCCAGGTTGGATGATGTGGATTACCTTGAAGACAACATAAGGAATGATTTTGGTAACTGGGGAGAAGCTCAACAGTAGAGAGTGATTCCACTATTGGAGTGGTTATAGCATAACCGAAAAGACTAGGAACAATTCCAGTTAGTGCCGGTGATAATACATAGTGCTTGTGCGTGCTCTCAAGAACTTGAGCATTTCCATATTCATCAAGGTTTTACCAACATCCGTGTCAAGGGTGCTGACAACACAACATACTATCATGATGAACATCGATGGACGATGCAGATGCAAAGAAAAATAATACTTTCTCAGATTTCACCTTAGCGAAACCAAGGGACAAAATCTGGATGATCGATCGAGAGACACTTAGCACTCCGCTTCTAATGTTCTCCTTGATGTACTAGCGTATCCCATTCATTGAGATGGTCCGCATCTAGAACATCAAGTAAAGGTCGGACTTGAACACAAAAATCATAAGGCACAACTAGGGAGTAAATCCTACGAAGTCCTTATGGGGAGGTGGCCAACTTCTTCAATCAAGATACTACAATAATAGGTCTAGGCTGGGTGTGTTGGCCACGACATCCACTTTACCGGTTATCGCGAGACCAATATTATAGTTCTTGGGAAATGTTACAACCATCATATCCGCCGAGATTCAGATCTGGTTGGTGTCGAATAATGTAGACTCATCGAGGCTAGAAAGAAAAATGAAAGTTTGCAACACAAATCGACGAGATGACGTCGCGAGATTCTCGGGAAATGAACTACGATAGCAAGCTCCAAAACATGAGCTGGTTCTGCTACAAACCTGTGAACACGCTGTCCAAGACAAGCATGACCACATAGTAGTCTTATAATAAAACACTAGTAAGTTCAGGAGGGAAACCATCATCGAGGATATCGAAGTCCTGGCATAAGTCTCGAGCCTACGAAGGAACTTCTTCTCCTTGAACAAATCAATCAGTGACTTGGTGTGCTAGGAACACATATGGAGTGGAGGTAATTAATCTACCAAACCATAGAATACTTCGTACGTATGCATGACTGATTTGGGATGATTCCAAAGGAAGCAACATTGACTTTCTCGAATTCACGGCGGCAACTTGCATCAAATGTACATGAACTAGAGGAAGTCACTTCTTACATCCGAACATATGCTTCATGAGCTAGCATGAACAAATGCTTTAAAAAGTTTCCAACACTAGCTTAATGTTCAACAAAACTATGGAGAAGACAAGGATGTTGTCGATGGGCTCAACAGCAATTTATCCAGATTCCCATGGAGTTGGAATTCCATAATTATGTGAACAAGGTGATAGTATTGGTCAGACCCAAAAGATATAATGGTGTATGCTCGAGGAAAATCCACGAGTAAGACAACATTACGAACATCGTTGGTTCTGATTTGATTTGAGAATAGCCCACACTCAAATCAAAGTTTTGGCAAGACAATAGCTCCAACAACTGGTCTCGAGGATCAATTGATGAAGATATCATCTTTCTTCAACACACACACAACATATCCCTTAACATGAACCAAGTCAGACAAGCTTTTATCTTCCAACTCTCCAAGTTGTTGTTTAGCTTAACCAACTAGCTCAGGGGTATCCAACATGGATTCCTGGAGAAAGGGTGGTTTACAGGAATAAACCAACTTGATCACGAACTCAGCATAGCGGTCAGGTGATTACCTGGTGATACTTTCTGAGAAGATATTCAGAAAATCACGAGCCACCGGTATGTTACTAAGCCCGAGAACAATCTTGCCTTCCAGAGCAAGACGATATGATCAAATAAGCAAGGAACTGGATAACCCTAACTCATTGATCGAGGAGTGCACCAGAAATAAGGACTAGGTAGCACGATCAATCTTAGGATGATGATTTAATAACCAACACGCTAAAAATGAGAATATTGTCCATTAACTACCAAGCAACGGAGTTACTAGCAGTATTGATTTCACACACCACGATTCACTTGTCGGCATTCCGGTTACAATAACACGGAAACCGAGGAATGATCAATGATGGCAGGAAGTATCACTGTACCAAGAGTTCATAGGATGGTGTGTAATTCCTATAATAATCCTGATATAAAAGATGGTAATACTCCAAGGTAGAACAGAGCAAAAGCTGGACCGGCATTTTGATCTCATGGAATACAACCGCTTTGACCCAATCCTCGAAATGGACAAGGTATCGAGTTCGTTTCTCCTAGTCATTCCAGAATAGAATGGCTTGACGGACCACAAGAGTAATAGGCATCGATGAACGAATGCACGCATACTCTTGACTATCAATTGATAGACGAGGGTCAGAATGCAACTAAAGAGAACAACTCAAAGGAACATATAATTTTCTGAGTTGTGGATGCATAGATTAGTTTGTCGAGCGAAGCTCAACTTTTCTTCCGGATAACCCATGCAGAAAGGTGGAACTGGCAGAGTCGCAATATAAAATGGAGAACTCATCAAGAGCACTCCTGTTGTGATCTTTTGATCCAACAAACTTCTGCCATAAGCGGTTCATAGTATTTGGAAGAAGGAAATACCACGGACCTCGAGGACTAATGCAAATGTTACTAATAACCTAAAGGAACGAGCAAACACTATCAACATGAAGTAAGTAGGGTGAATCTCGGGTTCAAAAACCCAGGAATAGAATACCTACTAACTAAATTGCATCACGGGATGCTTTCGAGAATGTTGGCCAGAGTCATCACACTGGGACACAAATCATGGCTAGATTACTAGATGATCCTCTAAAATACCTAGGGTCATAATAATAATTCCAACATATATGTCGAGGCAATAGAATACCTCAACTCAGCATTTAGTGTGATTAACCTGGCCCAAAGGAACATCAAAACCGGAGGGAAAGGATTTGCAAGTGCCTCAGATTGTTTAGAAACCTCGATGACTCGGAGAAAGATAACGGCTGTAAATGCTCAAAAGATTGGAGACATGCTACAAAAATGGTGGCATAGCCACTCCGAAGCACAATATCAAGGTTTCGAGATCAACAGTTATGAACATACGGAAGTAGTAAATCTGAGCTGAGATTTGAAACTAACAATTCTATAGGTCTATGGATTAGTAACACGTCATCCTGATAGATAGATGAGAAGGCCTAGTTCTTAATCCCCGTAGAAGAGAAGAGGTTGACTCAGATCAGAAGGCCATGAGGTATAAGGAGTAAAAAGAGCCTTACGTTCCATCCCACAATCAATTCCCTTACATATAACTAAAGCATTTCTAGACTCAACTTCGACCAGTTTGGCTTGGTAATCCTACAGGCAGTCAAGCTCTGATACCAAAGCTGTCAGACCCGACTCAATGTCACATCGATCTAGCATGTAACACCTCATATCACTTTATGCCTCACACACGGTATCCCCACGGTGTCGCCTTACCTTTGCCGGGACCGTTTATGCTTTTGGCACACGATATGATAGTGTCGCTAGCATCCATATGATAAGGAGCCCGGCTGACATGGCTAGTCGTAAACCCAAAGTGGCACAGACTTACAGGACAGCATCCATGACCAAAGATCGAACGTGTCGGTCATCACGAGTAAGTTCCGGCTGTAGCACTGGCTAGCAGACTCGTAAACCGGCAGAAGCGGCTAACAGACTCGGTACTAACGCGTGACATTTCCCAAGGGATGTATACAGAACGAAGAAGGACACATGCCGGCCAGCCTAAGTGTTCCGGAGCAAGAGCAAGCTACCATGGCTCGGTGGAAACACTAGGAGACATTTCCGATAAGAGAGGCTACTAAAGATAAACAACTAGATAGTCGATCCCACACATACCAAGCATTTCAATAACATACACACAATATGCTCGATATGTGCAAATACAACATGGCATCACAACATGACTCTACGACTCAAGTATTTATTCATTAGGCCCGAGGAGCGAGATATTACAAACATGGGTCTCATGACCCAACATTGAGAGCATACAAGTCAAGCACAAGCGAAGCTAACATGTCCGAGTACGACATCTACAAATGAAAAAGGCTTGAGAAGCCCGACTATCTACGAGATCTCCGCCGAGGGCACAAGATCGTAGCTGAGGTAACAAGCTAAACGTCAAGTCCACGTGGAACTACTAGTGAGACCAAGTCTCTCTGCAAAAACATAAAATAGGCAAACGTGAGTACAAATGTACCCAGAAGACTTACATCGTAACTAACTACATATGCATCATTATCAATAAAGGGGATGGTGGAGTTTAACTGCAGCAAGCCAGCTTTGACTCGGTGGCTATCCTAAACTACGACTGCAAGTAACTCTTTTGAGGTGGCGCACACGAGTCCACAAATTCACCATATCAATACACCACTATGGATCCGCTCCCGCCTCCCTCACGAGAACGCCATCCATAGCACTCACGCTTATCTTGCGATTTTAGAGTATCCACTTTCACTTGTCTATGAACCGATATAAGCAACCCGAAGTCCTTTTCATGACACGGCTATTCAATAGATGATGTTAACCTGCAGGGTGTACTTCTTCACACGCTCTCACCACTTACCGCCGTTTACACGACATGTACTCGGCAACCTTCAAGCGAAGCCCAACGTGGGTGTCGGCCACGACCTACCTAAACACTCAAGTCCCTAGTCCAGTTTATCGCCTATTTGGGTTCCATCTATGAGGAGTTCCGCCAAGTTTCGCCACAGCCCCAAACGATGTGAACAGGTTCCCGAGACACCAAACAGGCGCCCAGACACCGTACACGTGCCTACCACATCACAACCCACCCCTACGGTCGGCCAAGCACGGCCTCCAAAGATACTACAAACACCGTAAACTACTTGCAACTCCCGGACAGAGGACAAGGGTGATTAAGAAGCCGAGAGGGTCCATTGGTTTCGGGCCCAATGCGTGGTAGTAGCTGAATCATGGATCACAAACACGTAACTCAGTTCACGAGGACGGCTGCAATGAGACAACCCACCATGTACTCCTACATGGCCTCTCACCGCTACCTTTACCAAATCGTGTTCACACACTTAGCTCACACACAAGAGGACATGTTCACACACCTCCGATTCATCCTCGATGAATCGGACCGACTCAACTCTAAGCAAGAGCAGTGCATGACAAACAAGCATGTATGAGTAGGCACAACAGGGCTCAAACAACTCCTACTCATGCTAGTGGGTTTCATCTATTTACTATGGAACGATAGGTCATGCAAAGGATAAAGGGGTTCAACTACCGCAGCAAGTAACAGTTGAATCGATGTTGTCCTAATGCAGTAAAAGAGAGCAGGAGCGAGAGAGTGGGTTTGTATCGGAATGAACAAGGGGGTTTTGCTTGCCTGGCACTTCTGAAGATAACATTGAGTCTTCATCAGTGTCAACGATCACATCATCGGTACAGCGTCTACCGAGGGGAACAACACCGGCAAACACAGAAGATACATGATCAATGCAATGCACAATATGATGCATGCTATGACATGGCAACATGCTGGTGTTTTGAGCTAATGCAACTAGCAACAGATTAAATGAAGTTGGTTTGAATACAAGATTCAAATTCAAACTCCGTATGTGATTATTCAAATGCCATTTAATTGATTTGTGCTAAACAGCAGCTATAAGTTGTTCTAACATGCATGAAAATGGTACAGATGGATTCCTTGAATTTTTCTGATAATTTTTCATATATAAATTATTTCATTCTGACTTACGGTTGATTTTCTATGATTTATTGAAGTTTAGGGCATTTTCTGAATATATTAAATCATTTAAGATTTATTTAAATTCGAGAAAGGAATTATTGCGCCAAGATGACCTCATAGTGACGTCATCAGGTCAACGGGCTGGTCCAGTCAAACCGACTGTGGGTCCCGCGTGTCGCTGGCTAATTAACTAATTTAATTTAGTTTAAACCGATCCGGTAATTAGCGTAAGGGGCCCCACCGTCATTGACTCAACGGGTCAACCGGGCCCACCCGTGGTCAAAGTCGACATAGCTGCACCGGCGTTTAGCCGGGCGAAGCGACGCGGGCGGCGGAAGTGATTTTGGCTGTTCCGGCAACCAAACGAGCCGCGGAGGGCATCGGAGTGGAGCCGAGGACGAGCCGCTGCTCTTGGCGGAGTCCGTTGGGGTCGGGTGGCGGAGTTAGCGCCGGCGATTTTTATGCCACCGGAGTTCGGGTGAGAGCGAACTCGGCTGGGGTGTCTTGGTGAGGTGCGGGAGTGCACGGTTAGCCTCAGCGGCGTCTTGAATGCGTTGGACAAGGTGAGGTGGCGGTGGTTAGCGGAGGCACGTCGGCGACGTGGTCCATGGGCGCGCGGCGGTCGATCTTCGTGGCGGTGGCTACACGGCTCGGGGCGAGGGAGGAAGGGTAGGAGGGTAGCTAGGCTCACTGGCACTCTGAGAGGCCACCGCGGGTCGGGACGAGCCGAGGCGGCGGCAGCGTTGAAGGGATCTCCGCGACGGCGAACTCGGCGAGGTCGGTGCGGTGGACTCGGGCCTCGCGAGCACACGGGCTCGGGTAGCTCGGACGGTGGACGGCGGCGGAGCTCCCGGACACGACGAGAAGACGACGGACGACGGGAGCACGGCTACGACGCGGGCACGGCGGCGTGGTGGCGTCGGCCATGGCCGGGAGCGCGAGGGGAAGGAGCCGAGAGGAGAGGAGGCGTCTGGGGGTTGGGGGAGAGGGAGAGTGATTCACGGCGTTAGCCGGGCGAGAGAAGCAATGAGGCGGCGAAGCAGGTGCGTGGCACCCATGCGGTGCTCGCTGTCGAGCAGCACCTCGCTCGCTGGCGGCAAGCAGCCATTGGCCTTGGCTGGGCTGGGCCGGCAGTGGGCCGTTAAGCGGGCGCCTGTAAGTCTTTCTGTTATTTTCATTTCATTATTTTCCTTTTCTATTTTTCGCAACTTTGTTGAATTATTAAAATACCTAAAAGGTTCTAAAATTCACCAAACTACTCTGGTCCATAGTTGGATTATTTCCAACATGAAACATTTTAGTTTGGAGATTTTTGAGCATTTGAAATATTTTATATAATTTTAAATGCCCAAATTCAAATAATTATGATTTAATTCAAAGACCTTAGGATGACCTAGGAAATTGTGCATCACTTTTGGCAGAGGTTTACGAACCAAGACAAAAATGATGGACATTTTAGAAGGGCATTTCAGGTTCATTGAAAATATTTTTAGTAAACCCTAGTTGATTCAGAGGGGGCTGGGAGTTCTGTCATTCCCATTTCAGGTTTAAATGAAATTTAAACATGATGCAACACTCCAATGCATGCACTAGGCATTGTCAGAACTAGGGATGTGACAACGTCATCCACAACGGGAGAACAAACCACTATAGCTTCAGGATGAAGGGAACGGAGTACATGCTACGACCTATGTCTCCAAGCCAAGTTATCGCTTACAAGCAAGCATCCACCCATCATGGAGAGACTAGTGAGAGTGAACCACCACAAAGAGAGTGAGCGCCACAAGCCCAAATTGAGTGACTCTTAGCCAAGAGAGAGAAAACTTAATCCTCCTAGACATAAAAGAGAGATAGATAAGTGTGTGAGAACCCATCGAGTGTCATCCACTATGTCCTAGTGTGCAAAGATGATGTGGCAAAGACTAACACTCCTAATCCTCTTCCTCTAGTGTTTTCTAACTTGTTGTAGGAATTGGCGGATGTCTTTCCCGATGAGCTACCTCCCGGTCTTCCTCCTCTATGTGGCATTGAACATCGGATCGACCTCATCCCTGGAGCACCTCTTCCTAACAAGGCTCCATACCGCGTCAACCCCGACGAAACCAAAGAAATACATAGGCAAGTCCAACATCTCATAGACCATGGACATGTGTGTGAAAGTTTGAGTTATTTTGCCATTCCGGCTAATCTTGTGCCAAAACGTGATGGTAGTTTTCGCATGTGTTCTGATTGTAGACCTATCAATGCTATCACCGTTCTCTATAGGCATTCCATGACATGCCTTGATGATACGTTGGATGAGCTTAGCGGTGCCACTATTTTCTCAAAAATTGATCTTAAAAGTGGTTACTATCAAATCCGCATACAAGAGGGTGATGAATGGAAAATCGCTTTCAAAACAAAGTTTGGTTTGTATGAGTGGTTAGTCATGCCTATGGGTTTATCGGAAGCACCAGGTACTTCACTACAAAAAAAGACACATCTGTGACATTTTGGGCCGAACGAAAAAAAATTGCCATACTTATGACACTTCTATGACGATAATTGTGACAAAACCCGGTATCATCATAGATGTGGTGGGCTCCTACTTCTATGACAAAAAATCATGACAGAAAATGGGCTTTTCGTCCTGGGCAGGCCGGGGACTGAAAGTGCGTTATATCGACTAGCGGGGGGGTGAATAGGCGATTTTTATGAATTCTTCACTGAGTAATTTGCTGGTGAGGAAATTCCTTAGCGAAGAACTACTTGCAGCAGAATAAGTACTCAAAAGTAAACATAACAGGATACAAACATAGTCATCATGATGAAATGAAGACTAGCACAGAGTACAGAAAGCGTAAACACAGGATAACAAGATGAAGACAAACAGACTGAAGAAATTGAACTAAGGAATTTGTGAAAGCCTTTAGTCAAAGTCTTCAAACACAGATATGAACAACATACAACACAGTCATGGGGAAATGAAAGAGTTGAGGAAATAGAACCAGTTAGTTGGTGAAGACAATGATTTGGTAAACCAGTTCCAACTGCTGTCTCAGTTGTACGTCTGGTTGGAGCGGCTGAGTATTTAAACTCGAGGACACGATCCGGACACCCGATCTCGAGCCGCAACTCAGGACACCGATCCTCACCGTATTCTCCTTGAACTAAGACCACGCAGGTCTCGCCCAATCACTCGTGTAAGTCTTGGTGACTTCCAAACCTTCACAGACTTGGTCACTCGGCGATCCACAATTCCTCTTGGATGCTCTAGACCTTGACGCCTAACCGTCTGGAAGAAGCACATCTTCAAAGGTAATAAGCATCGGATCCACGCAGATCAATTTCTTGATGATGCTCAATCACTTGGGTTTGTGGGGGTTTGGTTTTGGGATTTTCCTCACTTGATGATTTTCGCTCAAAGTCCTCGGAGGATGGGTTGCTCTCAAATGACAAGTGTCAAGTTCTCTCGAGCAGCCAACCAACTAGTGGTTGTAGGGGCGGCTATTTATAGCCTAGGAGCAGCTCGACATGATAAGACATAAATGCCCTTCAATGATATGACCGTTAGGTGGATAGGATATTTTGGACAGCCGCCAAGAAGACAAAGAACGGTCGGAAATTTGACTCTCAAATTCCTCGGGGCTATCATGTTCCTCATGTAGGCAATTCGCCTTTGGCGAATTCCTAACTCCTCGATCGAGCAAAGTCCTCAAGTGACTGAAGAACTACGTCTCACATCAAGAAATTGAGTGAATCGTATGATATTTCCAATGGCTTCACTCGAAGGGATTGGTGGGTGTAGGATTTTGAGTTGAGCATCACATGGAAATTTTTTCTTAGTATTTCCTCGACCCCCTTTAACAGTACGGTGTTTCCAATGACTCAAGAAAGAGAAAATAAAACTACGAAAACAAAAGTCTTCACGCTTCATATTCCTCGAATGAATACCAAGTCTTCAAGGTCACACCAATTTCTTCACTTTCAAAGTCTTCAGAAAGTCTTCGAATATCAAAGTCTTGATCGAAGAACTTCATTTTAGGGTCGACTTTCTCTGTAAATATCAAACTCCTCATGGACTTATAGACTGTGTACACTCACAAATGCATCAATACTTAACCTATAAGTCTTCAATACACCAAAATCACTAAGGGCACTAGATGCACTTACAATCTCCCCCTTTTTGGTGATTGATGACAACATAGGTTAAGTTTTCAACGGGGATAAATATATGAAGTGTAAATATTGATATTGAGGAATTTGATTGCAAGATATAGAAGAACTCCCCCTGAATATGTGCATAGTGAGGAATTTGCTTTTGAGGCAATGCACATTTGAAGAATTGAATCATGGAGATCTCTCCCTATATCTTGTAATTCATACACGCATTTGATATATAATGTGAAGAATTTGAAATGCATGATGAAATATGGTGCCTGATGAGATTCACCATGTGTGCAATAATATTAACGAGGAATAGGCATGCAGGATAACACATCAAAAGTATCAGAGCACAGTGCATCAAAGTCAGAGCACCATGCACCATCCAAAAGTATCAAGGCACCATCGGATTTAAGATTACAACTCGATCCAATAAAAAGTTTCGGAAGAACGAGAGTTGTAACTTAACAAAACGCCCATAATATAAACCCGCTTGAAGACTAACTCAGATTTCTCCCCCTTTGTCATCAAATGACCAAAAGGATCAAACCGAGGACTAACGCCTCAAGAATTTCAAGGTGATGGAGGAGCGCCAAAGATTATCGGGGTTGTTCGTTGAAGTAGGGCCGCCGCATGTCGCCCAAATCTTCATGTTCATCAGTTTCACGCGATGAAGAATAAGAGCTAGCCACCGGATCGGGAACTTTGACTCTCTTGAATTTCTTGGAGGTGGTGCAGACCGTCAAATGCTTCACAGAGACCCATAGTCTTGATTCTTCCATGAATATACATGAGTGACAACAGCCCAGGTGCGGTTGAGGGTTTCATGAAGGTGATACTGATTTTTCTTCACTGCATTATGAGTTGAGGTCATGTTGTGAAGAATTGCAGCAAACTGACGCTTCACCCATTTGTGATTGCGATCAACCTTCTAATGAAGACTGAGGAGTAACTCACAGTCAGTCATCACCCTGGGTGCTGTTGCTTGAGGCTTTTGCTTGGATGATGTATTTGTGGCAGTGTCATGTGTTGCAGAATCGTCATTGGAGGAGTAAGATGTAGCTAGACGGAATTGACCATCCAATGGACGAGTGCCTTCATCGATCATGGAAGTTGACGGGAACGCCATGAATGATGTTGAAAAGCATGTTCTTCATGATGCCAATGACATCTTCATCATTTGAGTCGTGGCCTTTGATAGGACTCATTGTCTTCGTCAGGATGCGATAGACAGTCCGAGGCACATATAGCAATTCCTTGGGGAGGAATTTGGTTCGTGGGGCCTGCCCTGGCTTCAAAGGCTTCATAAGCACTTGCATATAATAATCTGTCAGTTCGCGGTCATTGTAGATGCAACGTGCGCTGGCATGAGGAGGATCAAGAGGAAGGACACGAAGCAATTCGATTCTTTGGTGCCTTATAGTGAGTGTTTTCGTCATCCAATCCAGCACCCATGAATTGACATCTTGACATCTCCGGTGATATGCAAAGTGGCATAGAATCAAGAATGAGTTCTTCATTCCAATCACGATATGAGTCAGAAATTGAGAGTCTGCATCGTGAATAACTCGGAGAACTGGATCAAGCACGGCAGAGATTCCATATCCACATGAGGAATATGTTCATGATCGAAGATTTTGTCCTTGTCAAAAGTCTTGAGGAATAGAGGTTGGCTTGTGTAGCATTCGTAAGCGTCTCTTCCTTATGCGAGCAGAGTCATATGTATTATGTCGATGAAGAACACATGCTCGTAAAAGAAGTCTTCACCTTGAATTTTTGCTTGCTAGAGAACGGATTCTTGGTTTGGGCAGAGGAGTGTCAATGATTTGCAAAGCACAACCTCAGAATCACGATCTCAGGTGCTTCAGGCTGAGGAATTTCTGGTTCCTCTTCTTGTGCAGTTTGGGGATCAGCAGCAGGTTCTTCAGCACTAGCGGCTGGAATTTCTTCATGAATAGACGATGTGGGATTAGTTTTCTCAGAGCCCATTTGAACAGTTGTAGCCGGGGACTAAGGAATTTGTTGAATAGGAGTGAAGAGAGGAGTATTGGGATGCTGACTTTCCCAAAAGTCATCATTCATCACTGGTGTAGTGCATCCAATATCCACATCTTCTTCTTCTTTTTCAATTTCCTCAACACTAGCCTCTTCAGCTGTGAACTAAGGCATAGGTGAGGAAACGACTGGCGTTGAAGGGAATGTTTCCACTTCAATTTCTTCATCAAACTGCTCTGAGGTAGCAACAGAATGATTTTCTTCATCAGATCCACTTGGGATCTTGTAGTCTTCTCCATAAGGAACAATTTCCTTAGACGACATGGAGGAAATGGGAACGACATCAATGGGATTTTCGAGCGAGCTGGTCATTGGCTTCATTTTCTTTGCGGCCGAGGAATTTGACACAGCTGATGCCTTCCTTTTCTTCACTGCAGCTCGCTCTGCAGCCTTGGTCTTCTTCACTTCATAAGCAGAAGGAAGAATTGGAGTTGTTGTTGGCGCAGGAGGAGCTGAGGACTGTGGTTCAGTTTCTTCAGGCGCAACAGGTGTAGTTGCCCTGATCTCTTCACTTCAGGCACACCACTAGTGGATGCCACAGGAATTTCTTGTTGGTTGGAATAGAGTCATCAGCCACGGAACTTGTATTCTCATCAATAGGTGAAAGTCATCAGCAGATCTTGGCATGTTCTTCAAGCGAGGCTGAGCGAGTCTCAGCACTCGAGGATTTTCTTGTTGCGATGGGGCTGCAATAGTTTTCATTTTCTTCGTCAAATTGATTGAATCTCACTTTGGCTCCTTGCCAATCAGCATTGTATGCATCGAAGTCCTTCTTTGAGGGCTTGGATCTCAGATTGAGCCTTGAGAAGTTCTTCAGGAGTTAGTCTGACAACGTTCTTCTTCAGAAGCTTCTCCTTTCTAGCTTGAGTTCTTTTTATCTCACGGGCCTTTTCAAACTTCCCTTTCTATTGAGAGATGAAATGGGTCAGCATATGACTTTGACCAGGAGTCAGAGGCAGATCGGGCATTGGAGTGTTTGGATCCTGATGCCATAAGTCAATGTAGTCGAGGATCTTCTTTGGATACAGAAGCAGAGGCACAGGTGTTCCTTTGGCTCTGGCGGCCTTTGCTTGTCTATCTCTGATGATTTCTGCAAGTTCTTCATCAGAAGCCTCATCATCAGAGGGCACTTGGAGCGCAACTGTTTCTTTCTTGGACTTGGCGAGAACCGCGTCCAGTGTTGCTTTTGTCTTCAGCAGAGTGGGGCTGATGAGGACATTGGTGCAGGTGAGGAACTCATTTGAGACACGAAGCAATTGAGAAACCCCGAGTCCTTTGACATGTAGCCAGATGCACAGGAGTTGAGGACTTGGAGGGAGCTGTTGAGGACTTTGGTGGAGCAGCGAGTAGTCTGAGGAATTTGCCGTGAGGGCACGGCTGAGGAACTTGGCCGTGAGGGCGCTGATGGTGAAGCACTTGGCTTGCGGCGAGCTTCTTGAGATTGATTTCCTCGGCTTGACCGAGGTCTCGTGGCAAAGCAGCAGCAGAATCCTCATTAAATTTCCTCACTGCCTCCTTGGCTTGTCTTGCCAATTTTGCTTGGCGCCTAGCCCATTCTTCGGGAAAGTCTTCACCACTTTTGATGCTAGTGGGATCAGCGACTTGGCCAGGTGCCAATGGAGCTCTTGGGCATGGAGGATTTAAGGCGAATTTCTTCATGTACTTAGGAGTAACATATCGATATTCCCTCCATTCTCGTGCCCATCTTCGTTCAATCCTCTGAATGCGCACTTTGCGCTGATTCTTGTTCTCTTTGCCAAACTTGGCTTCATCAGGTGTGCAATAATCCTTGTATATTTCAATCAGGGATCTCAAAAGAAGTCGTGACCTCTGGTTTCTTTCCTCCTTTCTGCGGTCTCTTCCCTTCAGCCATTTTCTTCAGATGAGGAATTTGAACAATAGAACACTCTGAAGAAGTTTGCAGTTTTTCTTCGAGGAACGCTGCAAATGAGTTAAGTTGATGAGAACCTAGTGATTCAGCAGCGGACATGAGTACCTGTGAACAAAGTGTAGGTGCGAGGAATTTGGAGAGGTCATATGCGTTCTCAGAAGAATTTTTGAAAAAGACAAGTTTTGAGGAATTTGACCAGTTGAGCCTTGAGGAATTTCACTAAGCGTTCTTGTCTTAGGTTCCAGAGTTGTACAAATCGAAAATCCGCACAATTGAGGAATCTTGAAGAAATGAGTGCTTAGAGAGATGGATCAAGAGCATACAGTGTGTGAGGTGTTCATATGTGAAGATTTGAAGAATAAAACACCTTTGAAGATTTTCAGAAAAGTTTGAGAATCAAAGCGAGTAATAAAAGTGACTTTTAATTACCCGAACTGAAGAACACGACGAACAGAGATGAACCGCGGTGAAGTTCGTCAAGTTAGATCTCCCACGCCCTAACTTGGCAGAGGGAGATAGCTACGGCGGCGGCGGAGTGAAGATTTCCCCAGCCGGCGCGAGTTCGACGGCGACGAGGTTGAGGCAGTGAAGCTCTTCCTCACTGGCGGCGATGGAGTAGCGGCGGCGCTAGGGTTTGAGGAGAGCTCGAGTGAGAGACAACGACCGAGTGGAGTAAATGAAGTAAGGAAGGGAGGAGGGGTATTTATAGCCACGGTAAAAACTGTTCGCCCGAAGATTTTGGGACGAACATGCCCCTGCCCTTTCTTCTTCACGCGACATGTGTCACCCACGTACTGTGCAGATGAGATCATGTAAGACCGTGGGTGAATAAAATAATGCATCGTGGGATGCGGAACGGTTTGAGTGGTAAAACCAAAAATCTCGATAAGATTTGTTTTAAAGTTTCGTTCGCAATTTCTTCAGCTGACAAAGATACAGTGAAGATTTTGAACGAGTTTCAATTAGAACGCACATGAAGAATTTGTGAATAGATTGGGTTGAGTATAGCATAGAGGGGGAAGGGTCCGATCACATTCACTTAGCAGAAATCATAACTTGAAGAAATAGCAATAAGTGAATGCTGTAGAGGACATAAACTCATATATATATATATATATATATATATATATATATATACACATACATATATATCCAATGAAGACAAGCGTCGGAAACAGTGAAGATTTTGCAAAGTTGAAGAATTTGAAAACTGAAGAATTTCAAAATGAGGAAAACTCGAATTGAAGATTTTAACTTTTGTGGTGGCGTGACCCAGTATAAGAATGATGATTTCAGACACCGCTTACAATTGTCGTAGGTTTCTGAGAATCAAATTCTTCATTAATTTCTTCACACTTAGAGTGTTATTCTTCATTGATTGAAGAAAAACATTTCTTCATGTGTTGCACATCTACGTCATCAATTCTGCATAAGGGTTAGGATGTGTGTCCTTTTCAAAGAACATTCGAAGATTCTAAGATATTTAGCTCACACCGCAACTTGCTAAATCTCTTCTCATCCAAGGGCTTGGTGAAGATATCAGCTAGCTGTTCTTCAGTCTTGTAGGATCGGAAGTATGTCTAGAGGGGGGGTGATTAGACTACTTGACAATTTAAAAGTTTAGCCTTTTGATTAGGACAAGTTTTTAGCAAGTTCACAATGATAACCAAGTCAAGTATCACCCTACACATGCAATTCTAGAGTAATGGCAGCGGAAAGTAAATTGCACATGTAGTAAATAAGAGGTGGAGAAGAACAAACGCAATTTGGAGACATGGAGATTTTTTTCGTGGTTCCGATAGGTGGTGCTATCGTCAATCCACGTTGATGGAGACTTCAACCCACGGAGAGGGTAACGGCGAGAGTCCACGGAGGCTCCACCCACGAAGGGTCCACGAAGAAGCAACCTTGTCTATGCCATCATGGCCTACGTCCACGGAGGACTAGCCTTACTCGGGGTAGATCTTCACGAAGTAGGCGATCTCCTTGCCCTTACAAACTTCTTGGTTCAACTCCACATCTTGACGGAGGCTCCCAAGCGACACCTAACCAATCTAGGAGGCACCACCCTCCAAAAGGTAATAGATGGTGTTGGTGATGATGAACTCCTTGCTCTTGTGCTTCAAATGATAATCTCCCCAACACTCAACTCTCCTCACTGATTTGGCTGTGGTGGAAGAAAGGATTGAGTGGAAAGCAACTTGGGAAGACTAGAAATCAAGTTTCATATGGTGGGAGTGGAGCAACTTGATCTCAACACAAGGGTAGGTAGTTTTCTTCTCAGAAATGTAAGGTAGGAGTGGTAGTTCTTTCTGATGGCTCTCTCCACGAATGAAGAGGAGGTGGAGGGGTATTTATAGCCTCCACACAAAATCCAACCGTTACACATTTGACCAATCTCGGTCAGACCGAAGTTGACAACTCGGTGAGACCGAAGTTCAAATCTTGTGAGCGTTGGGATTTCAGTGGGACCAAAATACAATCTCGGTTAGTCCGATTCTTCCAAAGACTAGGGTTTGCCATTCTCGGTGGGACCGACTTTCTCATCTCGGTGACACCGATTTGAGTCTGAAGTATGTTCTGAAGGTTGGCAACACTAGTTTCGGTAAGACCGAGTTTGGAATCGGAAAATCCGAAATTTCTAGGGTTTGGGTATATGGCTGAGGTGGTTCATCTCGGTGTGACTGAGTTTATGGAATCGGTGGGACCGAGATTACTTATGAGTATATGTTGAAATGAAAGATTGCTGATAGTTTGGGAGATAAATCACTAAGCACTTTGAGCAACCAGATCATCATCATAACCTCATCCCCTTTTAATAGTATTGGCTTTCCTATAGACTCAATGTGATCTTGGATCACTAAACCAAAAATAGAGTCTTGAGCTTTTGCCAATGTTTTCCTTAGCATTTTGAGGGGTCCACATCATCAGTCATTGCCATACCCATATCACTGAACTTTCTGAAATATTCTCAAGAAACAATTAGTTCAATGATATATATGTTGTTATTAATTACCAAAACCACCCGGGGATTAGTTGCACTTTCAAGTCTTCACATGCTCGATGGAGATGTCGCCCTTCAACACATGATCACGAAGAAAATGATGACGAATCTGGATGTGCTTTGTCTTCGAGTGCTGAGCTGGGTTGTGAGCAATCTTGATGGCACTCTCATTGTCGCAGAGGAGAGGCACATTCTTCATGTTGACGCCATAATCCTTGAGGGTTTGCTTCATCCAAAGCAGTTGAGCACAGCATGAGCCAGAAAGCAATGTAGTCACTTCAAGCGATGAGACAAGGATACGTGATTCTGTTTCTTCGAGGACAAACAGACCAAAGATCGTCCGAGGAAATGACAAGTGCCGATGTTGACTTGCGGTCCACACGATCACCAAAGCATAGTCGAGTCGAATATCCGATGAGGTCAAAAGCGAGCCCTCGGGTACCATAATCCTAGTGTTGGTGTGTGAGCTAGATATCGAAGAATATGCTTCACAGCCTTATGGTGTGATTCCTTGGTGCAGCTTGAAATCGGGCACACATGCAAACACTAAGCATTATATCCGCCTAGATGCACATAAGTACAATAAGGAACCAATCATGGGCGGTATACCTTGTGATCAAGTCAATACCATTTTCATCAGTGCATAGATGTCCATTTGTGGGCATAGGAATTTTGACGCCTTTGCAATCTTGCATGCGGAATTTCCACAGTACATCTTTGAGGTATTTCTCCTGAGATATGAATATGCCATTGCGCTGCTGACAAATTTGAAGACCTAAGAAGAATTTCAACTCTCCCATCATAGACATTTGATATTCTTCACTCATCATATAGCCAAATTCATCACTATAACGTTGGTCAGTACAGCCAAAGATAATATCATCAACATATATTTGGCACACAAACAGTTCACCATCATATGATGTAGTAAAGAGAGTAGGGTCGAGTGAACCGGGTGTGAAGCAATTCTTCACGAAGAATTCCTTCAATGTGTCATACCACGCCCGAGGGGCTTGCTTGAGGCCATAGAGAGCCTTATTGAGTCTGAAGACTTTGTCAGGATTTTTGGGATCTTCAAAACCTGGGGGTTGAGCAACATATACTTCTTCCTCAAGCTTACCATTGAGGAATGCACTTTTCACATCCATTTGATATAAGATCATATCATGATGGTTAGCGTAAGCAAGTAATATCTGAATAGCCTCAAGTCTAGCAACAGTGCAAAAGTTTCATCGAAATCAATTCCTTCAACCTGTGTGTAGCCTTGAGCTACTAGTCGTGCCTTATTCCTCACCACAAGGCCATTTTCATCTTGCTTGTTGCGGTAGATCCACTTTGTGCCAATGATATTATGCTTGCGAGGATCGGGCGATTGACCAATTCGGACATTGTTCAGCTCGAATCGATGTAATTCTTCTTGCATAGCCTGAATCCACTCGGCTCGAAATGCTTCATCTACCTTAGTGGGCTCTGTGATAGAGACAAAAGCATAGTGCCCACAAAAGTTAGATAAATGTGAAGCTTTTGAGCGTGTGAGAGGACCGTGCGCTAATGTCATCGATGATCTTCTCCACTTGCACTTCTTTTGCAACGCGTGGATGAGTTGGTTGTCACGAGGATTTTGATCAGCATTTTCTTGACACCATTTTCCTCATCATGTTCTTGAGTGCATCACTCGGCGTTCTTCATGAACAGGAATGAATTCTTCAAGAGATTCTTGATCGGAATGACATCCTCGGTTGCCTTGAGCTTGATAGCATCTTGGTGCTGGTTCATCTAACACGGAAGGTAGGTGCTCTCTTTGCGAGCCATTAGTTTCATCGAACCGCACATCTGATGTCAACAATCTTGTGAAGAACAATGTTGAAGACTCTGTAGGTGTGCGAGTCCTTCCGTAACCAAGCATAAAACCTTCATGTGCTTTCGGTGCAATTTTAGAGTTGTGGTGAGGATCTCTAATCCAACATTTAGCATCAAGACTTTGAAATAACTCACATTGGGTTTCTTGTCGTTGAGGAGTTCATATGCGTCTTCTTGAAGAATTTGTGAAGATATACTGTTGATGATGTGGCACGGTATCAATTGCATCAATCCAAAACGCTGAGGCGTTTTGTATTCATCAAGCATAGTGCGAGCCATCTCAACAAGAGTTCTATTCTTGCGCTCCACGATGCCATTCTGCTGAGGAGTATAGGGAGCAGATAACTCATGAGTAATACCAAGTTCATCAAGATAAGCATCAAGACCAGAATTCTTGAACTCAGTTCCATTGTCACTTCTGATATGCTTGATCTTCACACCAAAGTTGGTTGAAGCCCTCGAGGAAAATCGTTTGAAGACTTCCTGCACTTCATGTTTGTAAGTAACAATGTGTACCCATGTATATCGAGAATAATCATCGACAATGACAAAACCATATAGAGATGCATCATTAGTGACTGCTGAGTAATGATTAGGTCTGAAGAGGTCCATGTGAAGCAATTCAAATGGACGGGTAGTGGTCATGATAGTCTTATTTGGATGCTTGGCCTTGGTCATTTTTCCGACTTCACAGTTCGCATAAGTGATCCTTGAGGAATTTGACATTCTCAATGCCAATGACATGCTTCTTCTTCGCAAGCGTGTTCAAATTCCTCATGCTGCGTGACCAAGTCGTCGCTGCCATAGCCAATATACGAAGCTTTTGCAAGTAGACACACGGCTGGTTGTGGTCTGTAGAGAAATCAACAATATACGATCTCCTCTCCTAAAGCCTTGAAGACTTTGGAATTGTCGACTTCCATAATCACAACACGGCGATATTTGCCAAGACAACAACCATATCAAGATCACAAAGCATTGAGACTAACATGAGATTGTATCCTAAGGACTCAACAAGCATGACTTTGTCCATGTGCTTATCCTTAGAGATAGCAACCTTACCAAGACCCAATACGACTTTTGCCTTTGTCGGCCAAAGATGATATGCTTTAGAGGTGATGGTGATAAGGGGCATCCATCAATAGATTCTTGTCACCAATCATGTGATTTGTACATCCACTATCGAGGACCCACTCGGTGGTTTTGGGTTGATCATCCTGCAGATGAATTAGTGTAACTTACAATCTCATATGCTTCATCGATGAAGAATATGATATCAAGTTCATCGGATGAATTTCATCAAGCGAAAACATATATATAGCGGTATGAGGGCGTGTGAAATGAAAGTTCATTTCATCATGATTTACTGCATCCTTTCGAGCATTTTTGTCGAGTCCTCAACAAATTCTTGAGACGTTAAAGCACGCCGGAGACCTGACCCGCAGAAGAGATTAGTTCTTTTCTTCACCACCCACATCGGAGGGGTGGCAAAGAGTTCATCATTCTCATGAGCACCATATGAGAAAGGTGGCAAAGATGCCAAACCATTTCGTTTCACATAAGAGGGTTAGGGTAAGCATATGAATAAGTAAAGTAATTCTTCGAGGACTTATGAACATAATGGTTTGACGAATAATGCACATATTCATAGCCCTTAGCTCTACCTGCGAGACGAGTTGTTAGCACGATGATAATCATATGAGGACTTTGATCCATTTGAGGAATTGATCCATGTGAAGAATTTGGTCCATAAGAGGACTTGGATCCATATGAAGAATTTGGTCCATATGAAGAATTTGATCTGGGGTTCTGTTCTTCACGTGTGGTGTCATGAGGACATTCACCAAGACTTTCAACACAACTTTTGGGAACCCAGATTTTCTTCATAGGGGAACCGTTCCTGCAGTTAGTGCCAACATATCTAGCAAATACTTCACCATTCTGATTTTTCAACAGTTTATAGTTGGAGTCAAAAGACTCATCAGAAGAATGAGGAGATTCACATGTAAAGCCAGACAAGTTAGATGGATCAACTGGAGGTCCCTTTGCAGCCACCCATGAGGTTTTGGGGTACTGCTCAGGCTTCCAATATGTTCCATCAGCATTTAGTTTCCTCTCAAAGGCAATACCCTCTTTCCTAGGGTTTCTGTTGAGGATCTGCTTTTTGAGCACATCACAAAGTGTCTGATGCCCTTTGAGGCTTTTGTACATGACTGTCATGTAGAGTTCCTTCAGACCTGCATTGTCAGTGATACTAGCAATGTCCTCAGATGAGGAATTAGTGGTAGCAGGGGCAGATGAAGAATTTGTAACAGTTGAAACATTTGAACATTCAGGTGAAGAATTAGCAGATTCACGTTCAATGCACTTTAAGCATGGGGGAACAAATTCTTCCTGAGAAGCGCTGATTTGTTGAGCTTGTAATGAATCGCGCTCCTTCTGAAGATCTTCATAACACACTCTTAGCTTTTCAAGATCTCCTTTCTTTGAAGAGAATCAAGAGAAAGCTTCTCGTGATCAGACAAGAGAGAGTTATGATGACCTTGAAGGTTATCAAACCTAGACTGAAGTCTCTGAAGATTTTCAGTCAAGGCTTTAGTGCGATCCATTTCTTCACCCAACATATCGTCACTTTTATCTAGCATATTTTGAACCTTTTCAAGAGCCCGTTGTTGTTTCACAGCAATCTTAGCAAGTTTAGAGTAGCTGGGCTTGAGATCCTCATCAGATTCCATTTCACTAGATTCAGAGGAGTTGTATTTGAGTACCTTAGCACCTTTCGCCATGAAGCAATAGGTGGTAGCGTAGCCATCATTATCTTCATCAGGTTTGTCGGTGGAGTGAGTTTCTTCAGTGTTGAAGATGGACTTGCCGATGAAGGCGAGTAACGCCGACTCGCCACACGGACTTAGATTCTTGAGACGCCTCCTCTTCATCATTTTCCTCGATTCAGCTTGAGTCCATCTCCTTGCCAATGAATGCCCGAGCCTTCTTGGAGCTGCTCTTCTTGTGAGATGAAGACTTGAGGATTTTGATGGCGAAGATTTTGGCGATTTCTTCTTCTTCGCATCATCAGGCTGTAATCCTTGTATTTCTTCTTCTTCATTTCTGTCCCCCCGAGGACAATCTTGAATATAGTGACCAGGCTTCTTGCATTTGTGGCAAAGCCTTCTCTTATAGTCCTTTGGATGAGGAATCATTGCCTCTTGAGGATTTTCCAAAGCGACCACGTCTTGTGAACTTCGAATTTCTTCTGGCGATGCTAGATCTGGCTCGATTCTTGAGGTCACCAAGGCTACTACGGAATCCTCATATTGAGTCGACACAGCCTTGGCCTTGAGGCACGTGGTTTGCCATAGTTTGAACCATAGAGTCTCTCTTTTCAGCAATCTGGAACTTCGTGAGTGTTTAGCCTTCGAGGATATCGGCGAGGATCAAGCGACTTGTAGTCGGCATGTTCTTGTATCATCGGTCAGAGTATCAAATGAGGAATCAAGCGATCTCAACAGTTTCTTCACAACTTCATGATCAGTGATGTCAGTGGCACCGAGGGCTTGAAGCTCATTTGAGATGTCAGTGAGGCGATCAAAGGTTTGTTAGACATTCTCATTGTCGAGTCTTTTGAAGCGGTTGAAAAGATTCCGAAGAACATCGACTCGAGAGTCACGCTGAGTTGAAACTCCTTCATTTACTTTGGACAGCCTATCCCAGATAAGCTTAGCAGTTTCCAAAGCACTCACTCTTCCATACTGTCCTTTGCTCAGATGACCACATATGATATTCTTCGCTTGAGAATCGAGTTGTTTGAATCTCTTCACATTGGTAGCGTTTAGTGAGGGAGTGACAGAGGGGGACACCATTTTCCACAACATACCAGAGATCGTTATCAATTGCCTCAAGATGCATTCGCATCTTGTTCTTCCGATAAGGGGTAGTCCGTTCCATCAAAGGTAGGACACCCAGCCGAGACCTTGATCATACTGCGGTCGACATAACTAAAACTCGGTGGTTAAACCAAAATCACACGAACAAGGAGTACCTTGCTCGATACCAATTGAAAGTGCGTTATATCGACTAGAGGGGGTGAATAGGCGATTTTATGAATTCTTCACTAAGGAATTTGCTGGTGAGGAAATTCCTTAGCGAAGAACTACTTGCTGCACGGAATAAGTACTCAAGTAAACATAACAGGATACAAACATAGTCATCATGATGAAATGAAGACTAGCACAGAGTCTGAAAGCTTAAACACAGGATAACAAGATGAAGACAAAGCAGATGAAGAAATTGAGCGAGGAATTTGTGAAAGTCTTCAGTCAAAGTCTTCAAACACAGATATGAACAACATACAACACAGTCATGAGGAAATGAAAGAGTTGAGGAAATAGAACCAGTTAGTTGGTGAAGACAATGATTTGGTAAACCAGTTCCAACTGCTGTCTCAGTTGTACGTCTGGTTGGAGCGGCTGAGTATTTAAACTTGAGGACACGCAGTCCCGGACACCCAGTCTCTGAGCCGCAACTCAGGACACCCAGTCCTCACCGTATTCTCCTTGAACTAAGACCACATAGGTCTCGTCCAATCACTCGTGGTAAGTCTTCAGGTGACTTCCAAACCTTCACAGACTTGGTCACTCGGTGATCCACAATTCCTCTTGGATGCTCTAGACCTTGACGCCTAACCGTCTGGAAGAAGCACAGTCTTCAAAGGTAACAAGCATCGGATCCACGCAGGATCAATTTCTTCAGTGATGCTCAATCACTTGGGTTTGTGGGGGTTTGGTTTTGGGATTTTCCTCACTTGATGATTTTCGCTCAAAGTCCTCGGAGGATGGGTTGCTCTCAAATGACAAGTGTCAAGTTCTCTCGGAGCAGCCAACCAACTAGTGGTTGTAGGGGGCGGCTATTTATAGCCTAGGGAGCAGCCCGACATGATAAGACATAAATGCCCTTCAATGATATGACCGTTAGGTGGATAGGATATTTTGCACAGCCGGCGCGCAGCACGGCAACGGTCGGAAATTTGACTCTCAAATTCCTCAGGGCTATCATGTTCCTCACTGTGTAGGCAATTCGCACTGGCGAATTCCTAACTCCTCAGTCAGAGCAAAGTCCTAAGTGACGTAAGAAGCTGCGTCTCACATCCTTTGAATAAATTGACTAAACTGTATGAGATTTCCAATGGCTTCACTCGAAGGGATTGGTGGGTGTAGGATTTTGAGTTGAGCATCACATGGAAATTTTTCATTAGTATTTCCTCGACCCCCTTTAACAGTACGGTGTTTCCTATGACTCAAGAAAGAGAAAATAATACTACGAAAACAAAAGTCTTCACGCTTCATATTCCTCGAATGAATACCAAGTCTTCAAGGTCACACCAATTTCTTCACTTTCAAAGTCTTCAGAAAGTCTTCAGAATATCAAAGTCTTCAGTCGAAGAACTTCATTTTTAGGGGTCAACTTTCTCTGTAAATATCAAACTCCTCATGGACTTATAGACCTGTGTACACTCACAAACGCATCAGCCACTTAACCTATAAGTCTTCAATACACCAAAATCACTAAGGGGCACTAGATGCACTTACAGGGACGCAGCTGCATGATATTCTTTGGGTCATCCATGATGGAAAAAATGGTGGTAGAAGCGAGGGAGAGGAAAATTTCAGGGAGTTCCGGGTTACGGTGGGTGGTCGGGGGCCGAGCGATGCGCGTTTCCTGAACACGTACGCGCGTGTGTGTGAGGCGTTGGGCTCTAACTAAACCCGAGCGAGGCATTGGGCTCTAACTGAACCCGAGCGATTGCACTAGCTACGTTACTGAATCTGAGTGATTCCTTCGCTACTGCTGTTAACTGAAGTCGATAGAACCCTGCTGCCTCCTTCCCTTGATGAACAGTGAGCGTTGTTGGGGGGGTTTGGATGAACAGTTCCCGGTGGGGGTTGATGAACAGGACCCCGTGGTGTTGTCTCAGGATGAACTTGACCCCGATTGATCTATCCGGCTGGGACTGGATGAACAGGACGACCCCGTGGAGGGCTGGTTGAACAGTTGCTGGTGGAGGGCTGGATGAACAGTAGCCCGTGGAGGGGTGGTTGAACAGGACCTCGTGGAGAGGGATGGCTGAACAGTAGCCGGTGGAGTAGTGTGCAGTGGAGGATGGATGAATAGGAACACGTGGATGAACAGTCACAGCTGGACGCTGGAGGAGGTCGACGGTGGATGAACAGTAAGCCATGAAGGCTGGAGGAGGTCGACGGTGGAGATGAACAGTATCCCGTGGAGTCCCATTTTGCAGTACGCCACACCCCTGTTTCGACCGTAGCACTCCAACACAAGTCTATTTCCTCTGTTTTGCTGTACGCCACACCCCTCATGATCAACAGGACCCTGCTTCGACCGTAGGAGGTCCAACAGAAGTCTGTTTCCTCTGTTTTGCGGTACGCTAGACCCCTCCCGATGAAAAGGATCCCGTTTCGACCATGGTCGGTCGAACACAAGGTTGTTTCCTCTGTTCTGTGGTACGCCAGGCCTTGTTTCCATCTGTTGTTCCATCCAAGCCCTCCTGATAAACACGACGACGCATTCTGTTCCGACCCAGCCGGTTGGCTCCCCATGAACACGACGACGACGCTGTTTCTCCATTCCGACCGAGCCATGTACACGAGGCCTGGACGTACGTATGCGCGAGTAGGCGTTCGAGACCCCGCCCGTATGTACGTACGAGGCTGTATTTTCTTTCTTGTACCCTGGCCGATGTACGTACTTGTACATGCTACATGCGCACCTATACTGCGACACGTGTGTGCCTCTACATCGACCAGTATGTACCTACACGTTCGTGACCAGAATGACAACGCTACGTACGCTTCGACCAGGTGGGTCCCGACCGTCAGGCACTTCCTTGCATGCAAAGATGTAGCTGGTGGGTCCCAGCAGTCAGGGGGCGAATCATTTTTTTGCCCGTAATATGGACGCACTTCCTTGCGTGCGAAGATGTAGGTGGAGGTCCCAGCAGTCAGGGGGGAAACGTTTTTTTCACGAAATATGGTGGCCCGTCCAGTGGGTCCCTGCTGTCAGCTGGAGGAATCATTATTTCCCGCGTAATAAGGAGGCACTTCCTTGCTGCGGCTGTGGACCCAGCTATCAGCCTCTCCGTGTACAGTCCACATCCGATGGAAGTCGTTCCTTGACCATGTTGACCACGTTGCACCGAGAGCACAAGGGCGGTGGACGACAGCGAGGCCTAGGAAGGGGACGAAGAAGAGCCGGGGAAGACACGGCAGTGGATGCCTATGCGGAGAGGAGTACGAGGGTTCACTGGTTCGGCTTCGGTGTGAGGCTGCCGTCGCTGCAGAATAACAGGGGGTGTGGGTGAGTGGAGGGATGGCCTGGCCAGCAGTGGGAGTAGTAGGGGGCGGTGAGGCCTCCACGGCAGCACAGCCGGCCACGGGATGCAGGAGCAGGCGGCACCACCTGTGCTGCTTTGGGCGGCTAGAGCAAGAAGACCAGAGGTTGAAGAAGCACTACGGCCGTTGGATGGACATCATACGGTCACTGGAGCTAGAATCATTCATATTGACTAAGTTAACTTATGTAACGCCCCAGATTCGATGCGCCAGGTGTCTTCCAGTATTCGCCGTCGTTGCCATGTCATTTGCTTGCGTGTTGCATTTTGCCATGTCATCATCTGCATTTCATCCGCATGTTTTTCAAAACTTGCATCCGTTCGGGTTCCACCGGTTCTCTCCGTTGTCCGTTCTGAGCCAGACACACTCGCACGCGCTCGTGGCACCTCCGAAATATTATTTTAGAAGTGGCATAAAAATGTTCTCAGAATGGGTTGAAACTTGGCGTGCGGTCTTATTATAGTGTAGACAGAGCGCCTGTCAAGTTTCGTCGCATTCAGAGTCCGTTTGACTGCCCAACCGTTAAACATAGCGGTACCGTTGCCGGTACCTTCGTCGGACGTTTCGGTCTCCGAAACTGCCGCCGGGCTGCATTCCTCTTCTCTGCTTCAGCCCCTGGCCTTTTCTAGCACAGCCCACTAACCCCTCCTAGGCCCAGCCTAACACCCCTCATGTCCGGAACCGTCCGATCGAGATCGGAGGGCTCCAAAACCCCCCTAACCCTAGCAAATCTGCTATATATGAACACCCTAATCCATTTTTGGCCTTCTCTAACCTAACCTACCCCTTCCCTAACTCCTAACCGCAGCCAACCCCGCCTCCTCCTCGAAATCTGCACCGCCGCCTCCCCCCTTCAGATCCACCGCCGGCCACCTCACAGGAGCCACTTGGCGCGCCCCTATTGGCTCCCCGCCACCCAGCGCCGCCCGCGGCCAATTCCGATGTGCCCGCTGCCCTGACACCTGCAGCCCGCGCCGCGCTGACCGCCCGGGCAGGGCCAGCCCGCCAGACCCATCGGGCACGTCCCGAGCCGCCCAAGAGCCCGCACGCGCCGATCGCTCTGGGAGGAGCTCTCTCCGCGCCTCGAGGGCTCCGGCGCCCGCACACCCACCACCTCGCGCCTCCCGCCGGTCGGCCACCGGAGCTGCCGCGGCGAGCACCTCCACCAAAGACAGCCTGCCCGTCCACTCCTCCGTCGGCCGCCGCCTACGACGCCGGAGGACGCCGCCCGTGGAGCCCGCCGCCGCCGAGAACGGATCCGGCAACCTCCGCCTGGATCCCGCCAGTCCCTGCGTTGCCTTGCCTCGACCCCGCCCTACACCGGGATCCTTGCCGCCGTCCCTGCGCCTGCCTCCCTCGATCCAGTCGGGATCGAGGAGGGAGACGACCGGCGCCACGTGGACCCCGCGACCCCTCCTCGGCCCAGCCGGCCCCCTTCCCGCTTCTGGGCTTGGCCCATGGTGAGAGCCCAGTAAACCCCGCCCCAGACGTCTTTTTGTTCACCTGCGCCTGTTCTATTTTTTTCATAAAAACTGCCAAGTCCCTGACATTTTGATGCTATGTTTGACATGCCATAACTCCCCGTGTGCTGCTCTGTTTTGCGTGCATAATATGTCAAAATGTTTGCTGTGAGATGCTCTACATGTCATTCTATTGCATCATGTTCATTTGAGTCCATCTTGATGCCTGAATCATCGTTGCAAGAGTGCATGTTGCTGTTAATCTGTTGAAACTGTTATAACTTGATGATTTGTCATTTTTGCCATATTTGATGTGTGCATCCTATGAGGTTGATGTCTACATGTGTTTTGAACTATGTCATGCCATCTTTACAGGGGTGCTATCCATGTATTTTTGTTAGTCTTGTACTGAGTGCATCGAGCTCGAGAAGTAGGGTACTTGTTGTTGCTGTTTTGCTAGGCTGATTCTGTTATATTTTGTTGCTATGTAAACCTGCTGCTACAAGTCATTCTATGCATAATCTGGAGATGTTCACTAAGGATGTGTTGTTATACATGTCATGCTCTATCCGTTAGTGCCCCTGGTTGCATTTATAGCCTTCTGTAGATTGTTGTAATCTTGCTCCAAAATTGCTAAAATGTTGTCCGCCTGTTAACATTAAGTTCAATGTTGCCATGATTGTTGTTAGTGATCCAAGCATGCTATGAACTTGCTCTTGCCATGTTTATCTTCATAAACATGTCTTCTTACTGTTTGTTGCCTTTCCATGCCATGTATTGCTCTGTGGTGAGTGGTTCAAGCTCACGAACATGCCTACTTATTGTTGTTCCTGCCATGTTTGAATCTGTCATATAACTTGCCATGTTTACATGGGTGCCATCATATCCTCTGATCCTTTTTGGCTCATGGTCAGTAAGGGACTTCTGTTATATGCAATTAGTAGATTCATGCCATGCCTTTGTTTGCCATGATAAGTTTCTGTAACATGTTGTTTGATAGCTCTAAACATTCCAACCTGATGTTATTTCTGCCAAGTCTGAAACTGTTATTATTTGCAATCTTGCCATGTCCTTTTGAGCATGTTATAGTGTTTTCTGGAGATAGCTTAGTGTTAATGTTTTGTCATGCTTTACCTGTATTTCATGCCCATGCCTTTTGTTTTCTCGTTGGTATGCTGTAGCTTGTTGTTTTGATGCTTGCAATATGCCTAGTTGCTGTTTTGGACAGCTTGTCTTTTAAACTTGTATAGTGTATGTGTTGGAGCGTTGCTCCGTTTTGAGTGTGCTCTATATGAAACTTGCTTGATTTTGCATGTAGTTTCATATTATCATGTTGCATCCTTGTTTTGAGGTGTTTGCTTGATGTTTGTATGCATTTTGCATCAATGCCATGTTTAACTTGTTTTGCTCACATCTTCTAGGCCGTAGCTCCGAATCTAATGAACTTTATATGTAACTTGACTAGAATCTCGTGTCGATCATCTTGGTGCATCTTAACTTGCTGTTTAACAACTTGAACATACGGTTTATTCATATCTGGACCAATTTCGAAATATGCATATGAGGACTTACCGAAATTGTTATATGTTGTTTCCGGCCTCATTTAAACTTGCTTTGATGTGTTGCTCTTGTATGCATCATCTTTTGTCATGAGTAGCTTCATCTAGCTTTGTCATGCATCATGCTTGGTTGTGCATCATGTCTTGTCCATGTGTGGTGTGTTTACCATGTTGTGTGCTTCTTCTCGATAGTTCTCGTTTCGTTGCGATCGTGAGGATTCGTTCGTCTACGCTTGGTTCGTCTTCGTGGCTTCATCTTCTTCATGGACTCGTTCTTCTTCCTAGCGGGATTTCAGGCAAGATGACCGTCACCTTGGATCTCACTACTATCATTGTTATGCTAGTTGCTTCGTTCTATCGCTTCGTTGTGTTTCCTATAACTTGTTCTTCAAGCCTCCCAAATTTCCATGAACCTCTAACCTTTGACACCCTTCCTAGCAAACCATTGCTTGGCTACGTTACCGCTTTGCTCAGCCCCTCTTATAGCATTGTTAGTTGCAGGTGAAGTTGAAGATTGCTCCATGGTGGACAGGGTTATGTTGGGATATCACAATATCTCTTATTTAATTAATGCATCTATATATTTGGTAAAGGGTGGAAGGCTCGGCCTTATGCCTGGTGTTTTGTTCCACTCTTGCCGCCCTAGTTTCCGTCATACCGGTGCTATGTTCCCGGATTTTGCGTTCCTTACGCGGTCGGGTGATTTATGGGACCCCCTTGACAGTTCGCTTTGAATAAAACTCCTCCAGCAAGGCCCAACCTTGGTTTGCTAGGAATGGTGTCAAAGGTTAGAGGTTCATGGCAATTTGGGAGGCTTGAAGAGAAAATGATAGGTAACGCAGCATAGCGATAGAACGAAGGAACTAGCATAGCAATGATAGTAGTGAGATCTAGGGTAGCTGTCATCTTGCCTGAAATCCCGCTAGGAAGAAGAACGAGTCCATGAAGAAGACGAACGGGAGTAGTCGAACGAATCCTCACAATCGCAACATTACCGGAACTAAGAAGCAACACCGGAAAGAAACAAACAACATGGTAAATGCACAAGCATAAACATGGCATGATGAACAAACAAGTATGATGCATGACAAATCTAGATGGAGCTACTCATGGCAAGAGATGATGCAAACAAGAACAACACATCAAGGCAAGTTTAAATGAGGCCGGAAACAACATATAACCAATCCGGTAAGTCCTCATATGCATATTTCGAAATTGGTCCAGATCTGAACAAACCTTATGTTCAAGTTGTTAAACAGCAAGTTAAAGGGCACCAAGAGGATCTACACGAAATTCTAGTCAATTTACATATAAAGTTCATTTAATTCGGAGCTACGGCCTAGAAGATATGAGCAAAACAAGTTAAGCATGGCATCGATGCAAAATGCATACAAACATCAAGCAAACACCTCAAAACAAGGATGAAACATGATAATATGAAACTACATGCAAAATGAAGCAAGTTTCATATGGAGCACACTCAAAACGGAGCAACGGTTCAACACACACACACTATACAAGTCATAGCAACAATCTGTCCATAACAGCAACTAGGCATATTGCAAGCATCAAAACAACAAGCGACAGCACCCCAACATAAGAGCAAAAGGCATGAGCATGATGTACAGGTAAAGGACAACAGAACATGAACACTGAGCTATCTCCAGAAACACCTAGAACATGCTCAAAAAGGCATGGAAAGATTGCAAATAATAACAGTTTCAGGTTTTAGTAGAAATAACATCAGGTTGCAATGTTTAGAGCTATCAAACAAGATGTTACAGGAACTTATTATCGCAAACAAAGGCATGACATGAATCTACTAATTGCATAGATCAAAAGTCCCTTATTGACCATCAGCCAAAAAGGCACAGAAAATATGATGGCACCCATGTAAACATGGCAAGTTATATGACAGATTCATACATGGCAGGAACAACAATAAGTAGGCATGTTCGTGAGCTTGAACCACTCACCACAGATCAATACATGGCATGGCAAGGCAACCAACAGTAAGAAGACATGTTTATGAAGCTAAGCATGGCAAGAACAAGTTCATAGGGTGCATGGATCACTAGAAAAGCACATGGCCAAAACTGAACTTCATGTTAACAGGTTGACAGCAACATCATTTAGCAAGTTTGGAGCAAGATATGAACAATCTACAGCAAGCTGTAAATGCAAACAGGGGCATCGATGGATAGGGCATAACATTTAGATCAAAACATGTTTATAGAACATCTCCAGATTATGCATAGAATGATTAGTAGCAACATGTTAACATAGCAACAAAATATAACAGAATCTGTCAGGAAAACAGCAACAGCAAGTACCCTACTTAACAAGCTCGATGCACTCAGCACACAAGTCACAAAAATACATGGATGGCACCCCTGGAAATATGGCATATCATAGATCAAAACACATGTAGACATCAACTTCATAGGATGCACACATCAATCATGGCAAAAATGACAAATGAGCAAGTTATAACAGTTTCAGCAGATTAACATCAACATGCACTCTTCCAACAGCATTTCGCGCATCAAGATGAGCTCAAATGAACATGATGCAATGAGATGAAATGAAGTACTCGTTGATACGAACAATTTGACCTATCACACACACGAAACGGAGCTACGGATGCAGAGATACAGCATGATGAACATGGCATGATTATGCAAAATGCTTCGGGGACTTGGGCGTTTTTCGGAGGGGGAAAGTCAAACTGCGGGCACGCGAACCGAGGTAGCACCGGATCTCACCGGAGATCGGCCGGAGGGAGGCCGGAGAAGCTCAGGGGGCCGGATCTGGGCGGCGCCGGCCCGGATCTGGTGTCGCACGGCGGCGGCGACGAGGGGCGGCGCGGAGGGGGACTTTAGGTGGTGGCCAGCGCCGGTCTGTGGCGGTCTTGTGGCCGGCGCTGCGGAGGCGCTGCTGAGATCAGATCAGACCCTTGTGGGCCGCCTCGAGCCCCATGGCCGTGGTGGCGGCACGTGGGACGGCGGCGGTGGCGTGGCGGCGTGGGAGTGGCTCGGGCGGCGGCGCGATGGCGTGTCGGCCACGGATTGGCGGGCGGCGTGGTCGGCGGACGTGTCCCGCGTGGCGTGATACGTCCCATTGCGGGAGGAAGAGGAAAGGCTAGGGTTAGGGTGGAATTGATCCGCGAATTTCGGGGGAGGGGTGTTTATATAGGTAGAGGGAGCTAGGAGAGTCCAAATGAGGTGGGGTTTTCGGCCACGCGATCGTGATCGAACGAACGAGAGCATGGAGGGGAGTTAGATGGGTTTTGGGCCACTTTGGAAGGGGTGTTGGGCTGCAACAAAAGAGGGCTTTGCGGTTACCCGGTTAACCGTTGGAGTATCAAACAACCTCCAAATGGCACGAAACTTGACAGGCGGTCTACCAGTGCTATACCGAGGCCGCTTGGCAAACCTCGGGCCATTCCGAGAAAGTTTAACACCCGCACATGAGAAGAGGTAAAAGGGGAACGCCGGGGAACATAGGAGTGCCGGATTGCAAAATGGACAACGGGGAAAGAGTTCGGATGCATGAGACGAACATGTATGCCAAATGAAATGCACATGCTGACATGATAAAATGCAACACGCAAAAAAATGACATGGCAACAACGGCGAAATAACTGGCGGACACCTGGCGCATCGAATCCGGGGCGTTACAACACTCCTCCACTAACAAGAGATCTCGTCCCGAGATCTTAGGACCGAGACGGAAGGGAAAAGGAATGAGGTGAAACAAGAACTCAAGAGAAGAAGCAAAGAATCGAGAGCACTCGAGAAAAGAGAGGAACGACGAGAATGACAAGAATCGAAAGCTCACGGAATTAGATAGACTATGAAACCACTCGTTCTAACCGGAGTGGTTATAATGAGAAAAGAAACGGATAAGACTGAAAGGATTTAGGCAGCACTTCGGCTAAACATGGAGGAATAGAGCACGAACTAGAGAGGATGGAATGATACTTGATAAACTCTTGAAGAATGAATTAAATCATGAAGAACCACCATGACGAACTCCGGTGACAAAAGGATGCTGAGATAGAAATGAAGGATGAAAGAATAAGATGAGCCTTGCGATGATTAGATGGAGGTTTCGACGAGATGGCCGAGGAAATTTGAACTCCGGAAAATAAAAGATGAAAACACTTGGAACTAGAATTTATTCATCAAGAACAAACTCCTAAGAAAGGGATTAATCACTTGGATGAAATAAGAATAAGATTTATTGTATGCTTATCCTTCACCAAATTAAATTGATGACAAGCAATGGATTTTGCATACTACTTATTCTTCTTGAAAAAGGAATGAGAAGTGACATATCGCAAACTTGAGAAGGTCTTCATGAACCACCGGTAGGATTGAAAAGAACAAAAGGATTAAAAATTATAATGAAGGAAAAAGAATCTTGAACGAACCACCGTAAGAATTCAAAAATGACTGATGAAAGAGAATGAATCACCGGGGAGAATTAGCAGCACAAATATGCTTGAGGGGGATTTAGATGCAAAAGAACAAAGAGATCATGAGCTGATTAAAGAACACTTGAACGAAGCACCGGGATAATTAGAGAACGATAACTAGAATGATGGCCTCCGGTGAAAAGAAACAGAAATCAAATCCTGAAATACTCCGGATGGATGAAAAGAATTTGCATGACTGGAAAACAATTTGATAGCATAACCTCGAGCTAGGACCGTGAATCTCCGGGGAACGGACAAGATTTAGAGGAAAAACTCTTCTTCGGTCTTCAAATGACGACGAGAAACACCACCGAAATTACTGAGATACTCCGGTAGAATGAAAAGCAGAGAGGTTGAGCCAACAATGAAAAGGATTTGAAAGCGATCTTGAAGAAGGCATGTGATTGATGGAATCCATTCCTATGTCACACTTGAAAAGAATTGAGAATAACTCCAGGGGAATTAGAAGAGTCAGGTAAGATCCTGGAAAAGGACCTGTGGGTTAGGGCCCACTAAAAGAAAACACTGTTGAAAAAGGATGTTGAAGAGATAGATGATGCACCGGAACAATTGAATTATTTGAATGAGGTGACAACCTCGAATTAATTCAAACACAGACGAATCTCCTGAGATGTCTTCTGAACTCCGGGATGATTAAATGTCGAGAGGCGAACGAGCAAAGGGAAATATTTGAGCTGAGGGGAAAAATATGATCGACAACGAAAAACTTGAACTTGGACCCACCGTAAAGAAAACAAGACGAACATTGATGAGCCAGACGAGGATTCACCGGTTGAAACAATTGACGAAAGACTGAAGAGGCTCCGCACAAATGAAATAGATGGTCGAGAGAGACTCAGATTCCGGGAAGAAGAGGGTGGTAAAACAAAGGCAACTTTGAAGGGGAACCGACGAATATCTTGAAGAGAAAACACCGGTTGAAATCATTGAGGAAAGAAAACAAAGACTTCACACGAAGGGATGCTCGATTACGGACTCCGGTTCCGAGGAGAAAAAGGGTGGGTGGGTGGGAAAATAAAACAACTGAGGATTGAACTCAAAGATGAAGAGACTCGAGTCAACTTGACGAGAAATGCACCAGATAAAAAAAGAGGATGGACAACTCACGAAACTAACCACATGATCCAAAAGAAAAATTTGAACGGGAAGAGGAGTAATTCAAAACACCTACGTCAAGATTCCTCACCAGAGCGACGAAGGGGCTGAGGAGTAAAAAGAATCCTACTCTCCGATATAACTAGACTCCGAAAACAGTTTTCTTCTAGACTCAACAACGACCAAACTACACGATCAATCAAGGGGGCTCCTAGGGTCGGTCGACGCTCTGATACCAAATTGTCACGCCCATGATGAGACCCTATCCTAAAGGAACTCGAAGGTCCCACCAAGGATAGAAAAGCGCATCTTGAAGACGCTTTTGCAAGGTGGATATCATTACATCAACATTACATAATAGATGGGGATACATACAAAAGGCATATAATGCCACACGAATACAACAATACAACACATGAGAGCATCATCCGACTACGGATGAAACACAAACAGAAGCTCAAACAACATCCACACTGCTAGCCCAGGCTGCCGACCTGGAACCTATTCCCTGATCGAAGAAGAAGCAGAAGATGAACTCAAGCAAGCAAGCATCACTCTCGCATCAAGATCATCACATAAACCTGTACCTGCAACTGTTGTTGTAGTAATCTGTGAGCCACGAGGACTCAGCAATCCCATTACCGTGGGTATCAAGACTAGCAAAGCTTAATGGGAAAGGAAGGGGTAAAGTGGTGAGGTTGCAGCAGCGACTAAGCAAGATATGGTGGCTAACATACGCAAAAGAGAGCGAGAAGAGAAACAAAGGAACGGTCGTGAAGCTAGCAATGATCAAGAGGTGATCCTAAACACCTACTTACGTCAAACATAACCCAGAAACCGTGTTCACTTCCCGGACTCCGCCGAGAAGAGACCATCACGGCTACACACGCGGTTGATGCGTTTTAATTCGGATCTGGTGTCAAGTTATCTACAACCGGACATTAACAAATTCCCATCTACCACGTAACCACGGGCACGGCTCGAAAGTTTAAACCCTGCAGGGGTGTCCCAACTTAGCCCGTGACAAGCTCTCGCGATCAACGAAGGAATAGACCTTCTCCCAGGAAGACCCGATCAGTCTCGGAATCCTGGTTTCCAAGACATTTCGACAATGGTAAAACAAGACCAGCAAAGCCGCCCGATGCACCGACAATCCCGATAGGAGCTGCACGTATCTCGTTCTCGAGGCAACACGGATAGGTCGACCTACGAGTAAAACCAACCCTCGAGTTGCCCGAGGTGGCCCTTGATCTGCCGGTTCGGACAAAGACTTAGAGAAGCAATCGCCGGGGGCTAAAATAAAGATGACCCTTGGGTTGGCCGACCCAAGGGAAGGGTATAGGTGGTGGTGAGGCAAATGGTAAAACCAAGGTTGGGCCTTGCTGGACAAGTTTTATTCAAAGAGAACTGTCAGGGGGGTCCCATAAATCACCCGACCACGTAAGGAACGCAAAAATCCGGGAACATAACACCGGTATGACGGAAACTAGGGCGGCAAGAGTGGAACAAAACACCAGGCATAAGGCCGAGCCTTCCACCCTTTACCAAATATATAGATGCATTAATAATATAAGAGATATTGTGATATCCCAACATAACCCTGTCCACCATGGAGAAATCTTCAACTTCACCTGCAGCTAGCAACGCTATAAGAGGAGCTAAGCAAAGCGGTAACATAGCCAAACAATGGTTTGCTAGGAATGGTGTCAAAGGTTAGAGGTTCATGGCAATTTGGGAGGCTTGAAGAGCAAATGATAGGTAACGCATCATAGCGATAGAACAAAGCAACTAGCATAGCAATGATAGTAGTGAGATCCAGGGTAGCGGTCATCTTGCCTGAAATCCCGCTAGGAAGAAGAACAAGTCCATGAAGAAGACGAACGGGAGTAGTCGAACGAATCCTCACAATCGCAACATTACCGGAATCAAGAAGCATCACCGGAAAGAAACAAACAACATGGTAAATGCACAAGCATAAACATGGCATGATGCACAAACAAGTATGATGCATGACAAAGCTAGATGGAGCTACTCATGGCAAGAGATGATGCAAACAAGAACAACACATCAAGGCAAGTTTAAATGAGGCCGGAAACAACATATAACCAATCCGGTAAGTCCTCATATGCATATTTCGAAATTGGTCCAGATCTGAACAAACCTTATGTTCAAGTTGTTAAACAGCAAGTTAAAGAGCACCAAGAGGATCTACACGAAATTCTAGTCAAGTTACATATAAAGTTCATTTAATTCGGAGCTACGGCCTAGAAGATATGAGCAAAACAAGTTAAGCATGGCATCGATGCAAAATGCATACAAACATCAAGCAAACACCTCAAAACAATGATGCAACATGATAATACGAAACTACATGCAAAATCAAGCAAGTTTCATATGCAGCACACTCAAAACGGAGTAACGGTTCAACACACACACACTATACAAGTCATAGCAACAATTTGTCCATAACAGCAACTAGGCATATTGCAAGCATCAAAACAACAAGCGACAACACCCCAACATAAGAGCAAAAGGCATGAGCATGATGTACAGGTAAAGCATAACAAAACATGAACACTGAGCTATCTCCAGAAACACCTAGAACATGCTCAAAAAAACTTGGAAAGATTGCAAATAATAAAAGTTTCAGGTTTTAGCAGAAATAACATCAGGTTGCAATGTTTATAGCTATCAAACAACATGTTACAGGAACTTATCATGGAAAATAAAGGCACGACAGGAATCTACTAATTGTATAGATCAATAGTCCCTTACTGACCATGAGCCAAAAAGGCACAAAAAATATGATGCCACCCATGTAAACATGGCAAGTTATATGACAGATTCATACATGGCAGGAACAACAATAAGTAGGCATGTTCGTGAGCTTGAACCACTCACCACAGAGCAATACATGGCATGGCAAGGCAACCAACAGTAAGAAGACATGTTTATGAAGCTAAGCATGGCAAGAACAAGTTCATAGGGTGCATGGATCACTAGAAAAGCACATGGCCAAAACTGAACTTCATGTTAACAGGTTGACAGCAACATCATTTAGCAAGTTTGGAGCAAGATATAAACAATCTACAGCAAGCTATAAATGCAAAAAGGGGTATGGATGGATAGGGCATAACATGTAGATCAAAACATGTTTATAGAACATCTCCAGATTATGCATAGAATGATTAGTAGCAACATGTTAACATAGCAACAAAATATAACAGAATCTGTCAGGAAAACAGCAACAGCAAGTACCCTACTTAACAAGCTCGATGCACTCAGCACACAAGTCGCAAAAATACATGGATGGCACCCCTGGAAAGATGGCATATCATAGATCAAAACACATGTAGACATCAACCTCATAGGATGCACACATCAATCATGGCAAAAATGACAAATGAGCAAGTTATAACAGTTTCAGCAGATTAACATCAACATGCACTCTTCCAACGGCATTTCGGGCATCAAGATGAGCTCAAATGAACATGATGCAATGAGATGAAATGAAGTACTCGTTGATACGAACAATTTGACATATTACACACACGAAACATAGCTACGGATGCAGAGATACAGCATGATGAACATGGCATGATTATGCAAAATGCTTCGGGGACTTGGGCGTTTTTCGGAGGGGGAAAGTCAACCTGCGGGCACGCGAACCGAGGTAGCGCCGGATCTCACAGGAGATCAGCTAGAGGGAGGCCGGAGAAGCTCGGGGGGGCGGATCCAGGCGGCGCCGGCCCGGATCTAGTGTCGCACGGCGGCGGCGACGAGGGGCGGCGCCGGGGGACTTAGGGGCGGCGTGGCCTTGGCCGCCTTGGCGCGGCCGGCGCGGCGGCACGCCACCAGGCGGGAGGCAGCGGCGCGGGCGACGGCGGGCAAGGGCCGGCTTCGGGGCAGCAGCGCGAGGGCGCCGGCCGGCGCAGCAGGCCGAGGCGAGGCGGCGAGGGCGGGGCGGCGGCGGCGCTTCGCGGCGCAGCACGGCGCGCCGGCAGCGGGTTGCACAACGAGGCGGCGGTGATCTTGTGAGAAGCAGCGGCGCTTGCCCGAATCGGGCCAGGGCAGGCTGGCCTCGGGCCCATGGCGCGTGGCGGCGTGTGGGCGGGCGGCGGTGGCGTGGCGGCGCGAGGAGTTTCGGGCGGCGGTGCGATGACGTGTCGGCCACGGATTGGCCGGGGCGACGTGGTCGGCGGATGTGTCCGGCGCGGGCAGACACGTCCTGCTGCGGGAGGAAGAGGAAAGCCTAGGGTTAGGGTGGAATTGATCCGCGAATTTCGGGGGAGGGGTGTTTATATAGGTAGAGGGAGCTAGGAGAGTCCAAATGAGGTGCGGTTTTCGGCCACGCGATCGTGATCGAACGACCGAGAGCATGGAGGGGAATTAGATGGGTTTTGGGCCACTTTGGAAGGGGTGTTGGGCTGCAACAAAAGAGGGCTTTGCGGTTACCCGGTTAACCGTTGGAGTATCAAACGACCTCCAAATGGCACGAAACTTGACAGGCGGTCTACCAGTGCTATACCGAGGCCGCTTGGCAAACCTCGGGCCATTCCGAGAAAGTTTAACACCCGCACATGAGAAGAGGTAAAAGGGGAACGCCGGGGAACATAGGAGTGCCGGATTGCAAAATGGACAACGGGGAAAGAGTTCGGATGCATGAGACGAACATGTATGCAAAATGAAATGCACATGCTGACATGATAAAATGCAACACGCAAGCAAATGACATGGCAACGACGGTGAAATAACTGGCGGACACCTGGCGCATCGAATCCGTGGTGTTACAGGTGAGGCCTCAACAGCAGCATAGCCGGCCACTAGAGGCAGGAGCAGGCGGTCTTGCAGGCGTTGGTTTTGGCGGCTGGTGCAGGAAGAGCAGCGACTGAAGAAGCAGCAGGACCGTTCGATTCAAATCCAATGGTTACTGCTACTAGAATTGTTTGTTGACTAAGTTGACAAGCCCTGCGTACTTATCAACTTAGTAGGCCCACAGGTCGGCCTCCCAACCGGTGCGCCCAAGATGTTAGTGGGAGGAATCATTTTTTGCGTAATAAGGAGGCAGTTGATTGCGTGCAGGCCAGACCAGCGGAGGGAGTAGGGTGGGCCGGTGAAGCCTGTGCGGCATCACAACGGGCCACAAGAGGAGGGAGCAGGCAGTCCCGCCGGCGCTAGTTTAGGTGGCTAGAGTAGGAAGATCAGATATTGAAGAAGCACGTCGGCCATTGGATGGACATCCAACAGTCACTGCTGCTAGAATCATGTGTTGACTGACAAAACCTTGCGTAAACAAGTTAGCCTCAAAATCTGTGGCGTGTACAACCCATTTGCTATTATTTTTATAATTTTTAATCACTTTCTAATTCATATGGAATTTATTGCAGCCCATTTTCCATTTTTAGCATTGCTGCCCATTTTCTGGTCAGTACCAGGGTTAAAAAATTTAACTAAATATGTACCAAATTTTGAAAATTCACAAATTTTTGTTGGGGAACAAAATATTGTTAATACAAAAATTAGTAGCCATACTAAAACAATTTAAAAATTAAATTAGTACTATGTCATGTTGAATCCAATGAAATACTCCCTCCGTCCCAAAATTCCTGTCTTAGATTTGTCTAAATACGGATGTATCAAGTCATGTTTTGGTATTAGATACATCTGTATCTAGACTAATCTAAGACAAGAATTTTGGGATGGAGGGAGCATAAAATATCAGTGAAGAACAAAAAAAAAGAAACTAATATCCCATTTGCAATAATTATTTTGGAATTTTCATCCCCTTTCATATTACTTTTAACAGACGCTAACCATACTCTTTGGCCAGGCCGGAATGCATCCCTCCTCGTCTTGAAAGATTTGCATCCCAGTAAATCGGAGAAAACAAATAGGCCTAGCTTGGGTATTCTTCAAAAAGAAATACCGGGCAACCTATTTTCCCAAAGAAAAAACTGTTGGGCTGGTCATGTTATTAAACGGGGCATAGAGATTGCATCTCCTAGTTTATAGCCTGCTCCTCCGAATTACTACTCAAAAAAAAGTTGTGCAATTCTGTCGTTAATTGACTATATGTTGAAAATGATGTGGGTCCCAAATATCAGCAGGGTGGATTAGAGTAAAAACGAGGGGTGCATCTGAGTAGTAAAAGAGGCGCTTGCTTGTGTTCGGGAGTGGACATGGTGGGTCCGTACTGTCATAGTCACAACTACAGTCCTCTCCCGATTCACTATGTTGACAGGGACCGTTTAAAAAAAACTATGTTGACAGGGCCGGATGGCGGCGCCGCGGTGAGCGCACCAAGGCGGAGGATAAAGTGTTGTCGCCGATGTGCTGGGCTGGGTTGGACATTCTTATTAAAAAATAAAAATGGATCATAACTATTTATGATATTGACTATGATTTGCATGGGTCCGCTGGTTGAAGAAGAAAATGTTGGGAGACAGAAGACTGGTCGCTATCTTTGCCTAAGAATAATATCGACTGGATGTAACGACACTATCATAGGAAATAATATCCTCCTGTTAAATCATGAATTTAAAGAACTGGTGCATGAGTATTTAACTTTATTTATTTATTTACTTATTTATGTTTAGGGGACCATGAGCATGTACCTGGGTCGGATTCATGTCAGAGCCTCCCTTCCAGTTAATTATGGGCTCCTCTATTGGGCCTTCATCCGTGGGTTGCATGTTATCAACAAGTGGAAAATGTGTTCCATATAAAAAATAGTATGAGCTATGTACTGTACAGGGCACTAAAGGTCGGACCGTGCAACGACTTCCAAAACATTGTGTTTGTCATTCTAACAACACATTTATTCAACCAAGAGACAAAATATACTACTGATTGTACATTGAAAACAACACGGCTGACAACTAGGGCTGGGGTGCAATGAAGTAAGTAAGCAGGCGGAAAGAGTAAAGACGCAGCTCTCTCTTCCAAACCAAACATCAGCCACCATTACAAAAGGGCTATCAAAAAAGAACAAGTGTATGCATCAAACTAATTAAAGATCCTACTACACCAAGTGTACGCATCTAACTAACTGGCTCAGTTAGACATTACTATTTATTAAGCTGTGGAGATTGGCTGACGGCTTGAACCAGACGGGTGCCTGAAGGGGGAAACTCTAGCCAGCAGGTCGAAGTCTAATACTTGCGGCCCTCTCTCCTACCGATACTGGAATTAGGGAATTTGCCATCAGCCAGCTCTTACCATCTGCCAGCTGATGGCAAAGAACGTCTTTGCCATCTGCTTATAAAAAACAGATGGCAAAGAACTGACAGACGACAAAGAACATGGTTGCCATCAGCTAATTCTTTGCCATCTGCTAGTGGATGGCAAATAATCTTTGCCATCTGCCAGCAGATGGCAAAGAGGTTGGCAAATCATGTGGCCGTCGAGAGTGTAATGGCGTACCAGCCCCACCCCTTTGCCATCGCGCCAGGCGGCAAAGATTCTTGCCATCTGTTGGCGGATGGCAAAGAGATAGGATTTTTTCGGGTAAAAAAGCGTGGGGTTATCCTCCTCTCTCCCCACCCATCCGGTAAAAAACATCTGACGTTCGCATCTCATCCACACTTTGAACAGCCCCGTCGATGGGGCTCTAGGCTCGCATCGCCGCCACCTGTCGCCCGGCCCGTCGCTCCCCCGCCATGTCGCCGCCGCATCACTCCCCTGCCGTCGCCGTCACTCCCCCGCCCGTTGTCGGCCCTCCCCGCCACCCATCACCGGCCCGTCGCTCCCATACTGTCGCCCGGCCGCGTCGCTCCCCGCCCGTCGCGGCCCTCCCCACCCCATTGCGGCCCTCCCCGCCCGTCACGGCCCTTCCCCGTCCACGTCCTCCCTGACTACACCAGCTCTGCTCCATTTCCTTCCCGTGAGGAGAAAAGGTAATTGTTCAGTCCCATTTCCTTCCTCTTGATATATTAATGGCATATCTGAGAAAAAGAAGTGGTTTTGTTGCTAACTAAACAGTATTGTGACAAACAAAGACAAAGTGATAGTGGGACCGATTTTGGTAATAAGCTAACCAGGGAGTTGGTCAGGCAAACTCGGTTTGACCGATTACACAAACTCGGTGGGACCGATTTTGGTAATAAGCTAACATGAGAGTTTGCATTCTAATCTCGGTAGTACCGATTACTCAAACTCGGTGAGACCGATTTTGGTAATGGACATGCACAGAGAGATTACAATCCCATCTTGGTGAGACCGAGATCCCTATCGGTGACACCGATTTGCCTAGGGTTTGTGACAGTGGCTAAGACATCTGAACTCGGTGGCGCCGGATAGAACGAATTGGTAGGGCCGAGTTAGACTTTTGGTTTACGACATATGTGGATGTGAGAAAGTAGTTGAGGGATTTGGAGCATATCACTAAGCATTTTGAGCAAGCAAGCCATTAAGCAACACCTCATCCCCTCTTGATAGTATTGGCTTTTCTTATTGTCGGGGGTAGGGAGCGACATATGGCAAGGGATGGCTTATCATGGTGGGGGCGAGTAGAACGTCGCCGGTGCCTGGAAACGGGATGAGGCGAAGACATGCACACCGGCGGATCTTACCCAGCTTCAGGGCTCTTCGAGGAGATAACACCCCTACTGCTGCTCTGCGGGGTCTCCGCATGGTCACTATGGCAAAGTGAATACAAGCTTGCTCCTAGAGCTGTTTCTGGAGGTAGGAGAGGGCAAGGCTAGCTCTCTCCTTCCTATGGGGTCTGTCTAATGGTAATGGATGTGAACCCTTTGCATGGGTGCCCTGGGGGGTTTATATAGGCCTACCCTCCAGGGTTACAATGGTAAAACCGGCTGGGTGCGGGTCCCAGCCGTCTGTCTCTCAGGCGCCATCTTCTCCGCCGACTCCTAGGGCCCGCCGACTGGTGGTCCCGCCGACTGGCCTGGTACGAGGCGTCAGCCCGTGTCCGCCGCCGGCGGGTCTTGCCGGCTGCAGATTACTGTAGCCGTGCTTCTAATGACGCAGGCTTGGTCATGGGGTCATGGCAGCAGTGTCGCCGCCTGACGGGTGATCATTATTGCCATTCCCTTGTCGTGTCTGGTTAATGGCCTGGGGGCCCGTGGGAGGGGCCGGCCGACTCCAGGGGCCGACTCCCAACGGGTCCGACTCTCGGCGCTATCGCCGTCTTCAATACTCTCGCTGACTGGTAGGCCCCGCCGTCTCCGGGCCGTATAGCTAGGAGGTCGTGGGTATAGGGCCCTACCCCAAGGGCTGATGTCAAGGCTGGCATGGCAACAGTGCCGCGCCGGGCGGAGATCTCCGCGAGTACGGCGTACTGTAGCCATACCTGCCCTTAAATAACATGGTGGTTGGAGTCGCAGGCCGACTTCCGTAGTCGGCCCTCTTGGAGTCGCCTCTGGGACTCGGCTTGTCTTGGAGTCACCTTTCGGGACTCGGCTTATATGGGAGTCGCCTTCCGGGACTCGGCTTATCGGGGAGTCGCCTTTGGGACTCGGCTCGTCTTGGAGTCGCTTTCTGGGACTTGAGGGGCACAGTCTGTCCCGATGTCTTGAAAGGTTCTGGGGCTCGGGTTAGCCTACCCTTGGCCCATTACTCCGAGAGTAGTCCCCGAAGTTGGTGAGGCTCCGAGGATGATAAGTCGCGGGCCTCAACAGTTTCTTTCTTTCGGTGGTAGGATTTTTGGCCTTGCTCGCCGTCTTCCTTCGAGCCGACGGGCTGGAGTCGGACTCACGAAGGTCGTCCTGCCTCAAATCGACTAGCTGGAGTCAAATTTGCCGAGGGCCGTCTTGCTCAAGCCGACTAGCTGGGTCGGATTCACCGGGGGCCGTCCTGCCCCTTGAGGAGTTTCGAACGTCATGGCGGTAACCAGGCGGCGTGTCGGATCGCTTCCATGATGCGCCCGCCGCGGCAGCGTCATGTGATGCCACGTGGCGAGGCGGTCTGCCTGCCTTGCAGCGACAGTGCGAAGCCGTCGTCGGGAGCCCGCCACTACCGCGCCTCAGCACGCGAACGGATCCGCTGTGGCCGTGCGGGCGGTTGGGTTCCCCACATCATTACTGCGCGCAGTAACTTCATGGGTTTAATCGTGGGGGCGTGGGGTCTCGCGCGCAGTTAATCCCCACGCCGCCCCATCGGCTTCTCAGCCTACGGGCCTATAAATAGGCGGGAGGAGCAGGATGGCGAAGCGCGCGCTCGTTCTTCCATGCTTCCCCCGTCTCCTTCTTCTTCTTCCTCCTTCCTTCGCTGCACCACGCCGCACCGCACCGCAGCGATGAGCTCCTCCTCCGCCGCGGCTCCTGCCGTTCGTTCCGGCGTTTAGGACGGCTCCGAAGTGGATGACGACGCCATCGAGCACCTCCGCAAGACGCGCCGGCTCCCCGGCGCGAACTTGGTGCGAGCCCGCGCCCCGCCGGCGGGGGAAATAAGGCCGGCGCCGCAGAGGGCAAGCGGGTCATATTCCGCTCGCACCTTATGCGCCAGCCTGGGCCTGCCGGCGGCGGCTTCTCCGCTCCTTCTTGGAGTTCAGCGGACTCGGCCGCACCACCTCACTCCAAACACGGTGGTGCTGCTGGCCGCCTTCACCACCCTGTGCGAGGGTTTCCTTGGCGTTCTCCCCACCATCGAGCTGTGGGGAGAGCTCTTTCAATCCAAGCTCAGCACGCACGTCGCCGGTGTGCCGGCTCAGTGCGGCGCCTTCATCGCAATGCGCAGGTCGACCGCCGACAACCACTTCCCCTCCATTGCGCTGATCAAGTCCGTGAAGATGTGGCAGCGGTCGTACTTCTACGTGAAGAACGTCGCCGCAGACGGCGACTGGGTCAACCTGCCGCCCTATGAAGGCGGGCGCCCGGCTGAGGAAACTTCAGTTGGTCCCACCGAATCGACGCTGACTCCCTTGGCGCCGCCGCCGCCATAGCGACTCCGGTCTTGGCGCGGTCGGAAGGCCTGGTCGGGCCCGACTTGCTGGCCGCCTTCGTGGCGCGTCGAGTCCTCCCTCTCCAAGGCCGACCTCATCTGATTAGTCAGATGAGCGGCCGCCGAGACCTGAGTCGGATGTGTCCTGGGACATGCCCCACGCGGAGGTGGCGAAAATGGTGAATCACATCGCGAACTGCGAGCTCGCGGAAGATTGGCAGTTTGGCAAGGAGCCGTACTCGCGTGCCAACCCCCCGCCTGCGGTGAGTCGTATACTCTGCTTTTTGTTTTTCTTTGTATCCGAATCCGACTTCTGATCTTCTTGGCTTTTTTCGAGTCAGAACCCTCTCATCCCGCCCGCAGCCGGCGCCACTGGACAAGCCCGCGACTTCGCTCCAGATCAAGCGGAGAGCAATGTCAAGGACCCCGACTTGGGGGCGGTGGCGATGGAGGTGACGCCTTGGCGGCGGAGGAGGGCGGCCTCCGGCCTGGCGACCTTCGCCGTGGCGAAGCGACGACGAAGGAGAAGTCGTCCCACGCCGCCAACGGAAAGCCGGCCATCCAGGCGCAAGTTCCTCTGCCGGCTTGGCCGGTCAAGTCGGCGCGAAGAAGCGCCGGGCCACGCCGAGTTCGCTCGGCGGTCGGCCGAAGAAGTTCAAAGGGGCGGCCGCCACCACCAAGCGGGAGGAGGCGATCGCGAAGGCCAACCGCTTCCGCAAGGAGGTGAAGAAGCCGCCGCTGATCTCTACGTAAGTGTTCACCGCCTTTATCTTAATTTCCTCAATGAGTCTTTTCCGAGTCTTTATACTTCCTTCTTTGCTTCAGGGCCCCTCTTTCTCTTGAGAGGGTCGCCGTCCCCTCTGTCATGGGGTCGGCCGAGACGTCCGCCAACACTCAGCGAATTGACCGCGCCGCCGACCTCCGGGAGGCGACGGAGCACAACGCGTGGGAGAAGCGCGACGAGGAAGAGGCCGACCATCTAGAGAAGCGGTGGCCGAGAAGGCGATGGCCTCCGCCCATAAGAAGCTGGAGGAGGCCGAAGCCACCGCCGCAGCAAAACAGCGGGCTGAGGAGACCGCGAGCTGCCAGTCGGCGTTGCTTGTCGTCCCGCTGAACTCCGCGCCGCCGCCCCGGAGTTCACGGGGTAGACTGGAGAAGTCGGCGGGGAGCACTCCATCGTGGAGAAGGACGGTGGCGAGGCCTCTGCATCGGGCACAGCCTCGCCGCCTCCGCCGCATGGCAAGCAGCCGGCGGGCCCTCCAGTGCCGCCGGCTGAGGACGAGGAGGTGGCGAGGCTGCTTCTTCAAGTCGCCTCACCAGTAGCGCCGCCGCCTTGCGGCGGTCTCGGCGCCACGCCCTTGAAGCCGGCGCCGCCAGCTTCGGCCATTCGAGATCTTTGAGGCATCAAGTGATCGCCCTCTTGGATGGAAATGCGAGGCGGCGACGTCCGCTGAACCAGGCGCTCCTAGACATGCAGGCAAAGCTGCGAGCTGAGGGCGAAGCCATCTAGGGCTGCACCAGGGCGCATCTGGCGTCGCGAGCGTCTATCCGGGTACGTTTTTCTTTTTCGACTTTGTCTTTTCTCATTCTTCTCTATGAGGCGGCGCCAGCTACCTGCTGAGTGTAGTCCCGAGTTTGGGCGGTTCTTCTTGTGCGGCCGGAACTCAATCTGGCAGTTCCTCATTTTTGTCTTTGTCGATTTTTATCACGGAGTATCACAACCTCGCGTCACCGCCTTCAACCGTAACGTTGGCGGCTGGAGAAGCGGACTGCCGACTGTCGGAGGCGGATAAGTTCTTCTTCTTTTTCGCGGGTATTTGGCGCGCCAGCTGGCTGTAGTCCCGAGATTCGGGCGGCTGCTGGCGGTCGGGCGGATCTTCAGCGACCTTTGTTGTTGCGACTTAACGTCTTTTCTCTTTGTTTTGAGAGGCCAATGCGCTCTCATGGAACAGTTGGGCGAAGTCGGCCTGACCCTTGGCGCCAAGGAGGAGTGCGGCAAGCTTCGCCAAGCGTGACTTCTGGCGGCAGTTGGCGGAAGCGAAGGAGCTGCTGGCGGCTTAGGATGGCGGGAAGAAAGGACCGCTCTCTGGCGAGTTCGAGATGGGCGCTCCTCCTGGGCGAGCGAAGCGATGCTGACTTCTGGCATCCACGAGAACGAGGACATTGTTGATGGTGAGTTTCTTGCTTTCTTTCTTCAAGCTGCCGACTATAGGTCAGGCCGACTGCTGATTTTCTCTTTTTGCTTCTTTCTGTTTTGGGCAGACTTCTTCCCTGGCCACTCGCAGGCGGTCACCCAAGCCATTGAAGCTGATCGCGAGGCACGGAGGGTGAATGGCGAGGAGATCGCCGCCAACGCCCCCCTGACCGTCGATGAGCAACTCCTGAGCATCGAGACCCGTCTGCGGCCGGCCCATCAGCTGCTGCGCCGGCTTCAACGCGCCGGGGCCCAAGCGATCTCCGCCTTTGGCCAGGCATGCCGGCTCTGCGCACTGCTAGTCGGACTGCCGACTGGCTGGAGGTCGCGGTCGGCTGTCTTGAGGCTTGGAAGGGTTCCTCGGCCCGGGCTGGAGCATGCCGGGCCTTGGAATTCGTCAAGGCTTGGTATCGAGGCTGGACTGGACGGCTAGCCGCATTTGATCGAAGCCCGAAGCGAAGCTGGCGGCTGTGGAAGCGCCCTCATCAGCGTCTTGGCGGCGATCGCCGACTACACAAACACCAGTGTCTTCGTTCTGGCGGGCGCGAGCGGCAGGAGGTGCTTCGAGTGGTTGGGATGAACCCGACTCTGACGAGACTCGGCGGAGGTGATCGGCTCCGGCACCGAGGAGGAAGATGAGGCGGGGCGGAGGCGAGGCAGGCGCCCGGAAGGCAGGCGGACGACCAGCCTCGGCTCGATCGCGCCTCGGCAGCGAGCCGCGTCCGGCCGGGCGGCTACCACGAAGCGATCAAGCGAGGCGCCCGGCCGGCGCTCGGCTTTGACACCGCCGTCTCCGCCGACCCTCCGAACCCGTCTGCCGCTCCTTAGGCTGCCGTCTTGCCTTTATTTTTCCTGTCTTAATAGTCTTTTGAAAGAACATGTCAATTTGCACAATTCCACCCGCGGTGTATCTTGAATTTGGCCAGAGGCCTTTGTTATGTAAATATATCTATCTGCCTTCTATCTTTCCTTGCTTATTGCTCGTTTTGGCTTTTTCCTTTGCCGCCTTTCCATAGTCGCTGCTTTGCCAGACAAACAGCCGCTCCATGGACTGCCATGAGTCAAATGCTTGGCTACTTTAGGGAAGGCAAGTACTTGGCCTTTTTAGAGTTTTTTAACAAGTTGGATAGAAGGCGGCAAGCCGTCTATTCAAGAGTCGGCTCTGTAAAGAGAGGCTGGAAGCCGGCTTGGGTTATGCTTATGCTTTGAGTCCTTAGCCATTTTTCGTGTGCGCGCTCGTTCTTCCTTACTCTCTGCCTACCAACAGTCGCTCTACGAGCTGCGGCTTCTGACAGTAGACGGCTTAAGCGCGGCACACTACTTGTCCGACTTCAGGAAGCATTTCAGAGCACAAGACGGCGAGTCCCTGGGCCGACTAGCCGAACCCGGTGCCAAGCGGCATAACACAGAGTAACATACTCGGAGGCATAATTCTAATCATACAGATAACAAAAAGGGGCAGTCCCCGAGCTCATCTCGGGGGCCCAAAGTCTCGGTACTTTAATACAAAGGATAGCGTGGTACATACTGCGTCAACTGTAAAATCTTCGGAGAAGATTTGCGTTCCATGGTCGTTCTGACTCCTTGCCGGAGCCGTCCCTCTTATGCGCTCGAGGCTTCTGAGCGTCGATTAGGTAGTAGGAGCCGTTGCCCGACACTTTGCGATGATGAAGGGCCTTCCCAAAGCGCCGACAACTTATGCTAACCGGCTGTTATTTGAATCGGCGGAGCACAAATCGCCCTCTTGGAATGATCTCGGCTGACCTTCGGTTGTAGTGTCGGCGCGAGACTCTTTGGTAGATGCGGACGGTGAGTGCCAACAGCAGGCCCTCTTCCGGCAGGTCGACACCGTCTTGGCGTGCTTCTTGACTTCCTCTTGATTGTACATGGTGACTCGTGGAGAGTCGAACTCTATGTCCGTAGGGATGGCGGCTTGCCTTTGTAGGCGAAAGAAAGGCGTGAAGCAGTTGACTTGTTTGGAGTCGTGCACGAGACTCGAGAGGGCGGTGGCAGCTCCTCAAGCCAACAACCGGCGAGCGCTCGAGTGGATTCGACGATCGAGGCTTGATGCCGGACAGGATGAGGCCGTTTGCTCGCTCCACCTGGCTGTTTGATTGCGGATGGGCAACGGACGCTAGGTCCAGTCGGATGCCTTGCGTCGCACAAAAATGGTCCAAGGCGCCTTTGGCACCATAATTAACACAGAACTGGTCAGGCGCAGCGTTACTGGCGTCTACCAGCGCTGCGTGGAGCCAGAGCAAGGCCAAGCAATTCTCAGAGACATCCACCAAGGCGAGTGCGGCCACCATGCGGCTTCAAGAGCACTCGTCGCCAAAGCCTTTCGGCACGGTTTCTTCTGGCCGACAGCCCTGGAAGAGGCCAAGGAATTAGTCCAAAAATGCAAGGGGTGTTAGAAGTTCCGCTCCAAGCCGCTTCAGCGGCTTCATGTTGAACAATTCCCATCGCTGGCCCTTTGCGGTTTGGGGCTGGACATGGTGGGACCATTCAAGATGGCCCGAGGTGGCCTGACTCATCTGCTTGTCGTGGTGGACAAGTTCACCAAGTGGATAGAAGCAAAGCCCATCAAGAAGTTGAACGGCCCGACTGCAGTGACTTTCATTGCTGACATCATGGTGCGGTACGGCACACCGCACAGCATCATCACCGACAATGGCACCAATTTTGTAGGCTGCCACTTGGCGTTGCACTTGCCGAGCCAAGATTTCATCAGTTGGCAGCTCTCTGTTCACTAGAAACTTGAGGATGGGCTGCGCCCATGAGGGTGCTGCTATTTCTTCAACCGCCACCGCTGCGACTTGGACAAGGGCGGCTGGGCTGGGAGGCGGCGGGATGGAGTCTGACGCTTCTTTGGATTAATGAAGTCCCGACGGTGGCGCGATCCCCGGCCGGATGGCCGATCCCCGGCCGTGGCGCGCGATCCCGGGCAGGTTACGAAGTCCCGGGCTGGCCCATTGTGATTTTCTTGGGGCCGTCTGCTGGGGCTCTTGAGTCGGATCCGACTTCTTTGGGAGGAGCCGCACGAAGATGAGTCGATTCTAGTGAAGGCTTGATAGGCGGCAAGGAGGCTGAAGAAGCGATGCGGATGGTATTGGTTGGCGGGTGGAGCCGACTCGTGCCAAAGCGTCTGCTTGATCGTTGTTGTTTCTTGGCACGTGAAGGAACTCGCACCCTCGAAGTATCCGCTGAGTTCTTGCACGAAGCGGTAGCTTCGCCATGTTTGCATCTTTGGCGTCGATCGCGGATATTTCTGGACCACCAAATTGGAGTCGCCATAGCACGAGATCCGCGAATGCGAGTTCTTTAACAAGCGGGCCCATGAATGGCGCCTCGTATTGGCGGCGTTGTTGGAAGCGGCAAAGTGGATTTGCGGCACATACTTGAGCTTGCCGCCTTTAGGGAGGTAAGGGCGGCGCGGCTCGGGCGGTCGCATCTTGGAGCCGTCGAAATGCATCCGCCAATTGGTGGAGTCGGTATTGGCGGCCAGTCTTGAGTCTCGGCCCGGTCGGCGAAATCGGCGGTGCTTGCGACTTGATGGCGGTCGCGGGCTGGTAGTAGATGGTGTAGGGAGCCAAATCTATGGCCCATTTGGCTACTCAGCGAAGCATCTCGGCTCCCGATGATTTGACCCAATGGGCTGTGCAAACCACCGTAATTGGATGCTCTTGAAAGTAAGGCTTGACTTCTTGGCGGCAAAATGCACACCATAGCACATCTTACGGTAGTGGGGTTAGTTACGCTTGGAGGTCGGCGATTACCTCGCTCGGGTAATAGACCGGTCTCGGGCGGGGCGCCTTGCCTTCCTCTTTGCGCTCGACTACAATGGTATCTTGACTACTCGGTGGTGGCGGCGATGTCTGAGGAGCATGGGCTCTTTGGGAGTCGGAGCCGCCAACACGGGGAGTAGTCAACATCTTATTCATTTGGAGAAATGCTTCATCCGCCTTGTGGTTCCACTCAAAAAGGTGGTCTTCTTCATCAATTGATACAAAGGAGAGCTTTCTGCCCGACCGGTGATGAATCGGTGATGGGCGTAAGCGGCGGTGAACTTACGCACGTCTAACGATCGGCTGGGTACCTCCATCCTCTCGATGGCCTTGATCTTCCGAGGTTGCACTCTATGCGCGTTCGAGACCGGGAAGCCAAGGAGTTGGCGCTGGTACTCAGCACTTCTCTCAGGTTGAGCTTGATCTGGAATCGGCGCAGGTTCTCAAAGGTCTCTTGAGGTCTTCCAGCAGGGTCCCACGCTTCTCCGTCTTCACCACTACATCATCTACATAGACGTGGGCGTTTCTGCCAAGTTGCTTGAGGAGGCATTTCTGCATGCAACGCTGAAAGGTGGTGCCGGCATTCCTCAAATCGAATGTCATGGTCAGGTAGAAGAAGGCTCCGAACGGCGTGATGAAGGCGGTCTTCAATCTGTCTGCCGGGTTCAGCTTGATCTGATGATATCCCGAATATGCATCTAAGAAACTCAACAGCTCGCATCCGGATGTGGAGTCTATCACCTGATCGATTCTTGGCAAAGCAAAGGGGTCCTTCGGGCAAGCTTTGTTGAGGCTTGTGTAGTCAATGCACATCCATCATTGTTTTGTTTTCTTTAGTACCAAGACCGGGTTTGCCAACCACTCTGGAAAAAACACCTCCATAATGAAGCCGGCTGCCAGGAGCCGGGCTATCTCTTCTCCAACAACTCTTCTCTTCTCTTCTGACAGGCGGCGCAAGGGCTGCCTGACGGGCTTCACATCAGGTCGGACATGTAGCTTGTGCTCGGCAAATTCCATCGGTACACCTGGCATGTCTTTGGGGGACCATGCAAAGATGTCTCGATCCTCATGGAGGAAATCGACAAGCTCGCCTTCCTATTTACTGTCAAGGTTTGTACCCATGACAGCGTACCTCTCTGGGTGCTCTGGGTCCAAGGGTATCTTCTTAGTCTCTTTGGATGGCAGAGCAGACCCTCGACCGACTCCTTGGGGTCGGCGACATCTCTGGCTGCTTTCGGCCATCGCCACGACCCATCAAGGGCAGCTTCTCGGATCACGATCACGGGGACTCGGCCAGCCGATTGCTCTCGATCAGCATAAGCGAATGACTTCTTGTAGTCGCTAGCGGCGGTCGAATCCTTGGAACTCGGCATCTTCATCTTGAGGTAGGCGTAGTGGGGAACCGCCATGAACTTGGCCAGTGCAGGTCGTCCAAGTAACGCATGGTATGGGCTTTCAAGGTCGACCACCTCAAACCAGACTGGCTCTCGGTGGAAATGATCTTTGTCTCCGAAGAGAACGTCTATGAGGATCTTGCCGATTGGTGAGCAGGAAAGGCTAGGCACGATGCCGTGGAACACAGTCCAGTTGCTCTGCAGCTGACTTTGCTTGATTCCTAGCTTCTCCATAGTATCTTTGTACAGGATGTTGATGCTACTGCCTTCGTCTATCAGTACTCTCGAAAAGCGGGTGGCCCGCCTATCAGTGGCCAAGGTGGCACCTAGGACCAGGGCATAGGAGCCCGGATTCGGCATCACCTCTCGGTGATCCGCTCTGCTCCAACTGATAGGCTTCTCGGACCAATGTATGAACTTTGGAGTACTTGACGCCACTGCATTTACTTCTTGCTGCTGCAGCCATCTGCTGCGTCGATCATCTGCCACACTGGTGAACACCACATAGGCTCCATGCTCTTCAGGGTACTCGTCTTGTCTTTGCGCCCGGTGGCGAGCAGCCGGCTCTTGGGGTGGCGGTGGGCGGCGGCCCCAGCGGCGGGGGAAGGAGGCCGTCTCCCTTGGCGATTCTGGTGAGCCGGTGGCACTTCGGGTGGTATGATTTGATGGCTTGCGCCCTTTGTGCAACTTGAGGACCATCGAGTCGCTCATTGGAGAAGGCCGGCAACCAATTGGATTTGCCGCCTTTACGCCGTTTGGCGGAGGCTGCCCCTCACTGTTGATCTTTGACTGTTGCAACCTGCCGATTGCTGGAAGTCGGCTGTTGGCCTTGCGTTTATTGTCACTCTGTTGTTGTCATTGGTGGTGTCTCGGTGGAGTTACAGAACTGAGGGCCACTTTGCGGCCGCATTGACTTGAATCTCCGTCTTCATGGAGGAGTCGGTGTGGCGTGTTATGCGCTATGACCAGCGGTTAAATCGAGGTTTTACGGCTCGTCGCGAGGAGCTTGTGCTTGAGGAGGTGCCTTCTCGGCACCGGCGATGAAAATACTCGATAGCTTGCACCTCGTGCGCCCTCATGAGGAGTTCGGCTTCGCCCAGTAGCGTGAGGTAGTCACTTGTTGACTCATCGAGGCCTTACGCACAAGGAAAGTGGTGGCGGCTTGGGAGGTGTCATCCCTAGTTACGGTATGCCTTGAGCTAGCTAGTCATGTGTTGCATCATGTTTAAATTTCATGAAACTTGAAATGGGGATCGACTAAACCCTAGCACCAAATGAATTCAACTAGGGTCAAACTAAAATCTTTTCATTGGACTCAAAATGCCCTCTAAAATGTTCAACATTTCGGTTTGAGGTGAAAGCATCTACCAAACATGGTTTATATTTTTGCAGGACATATTGGGCTCTGAATTAAATTATATAGTAATCGCATTTGGGCATTTAATTGCTAATAATATTTTAACTGCTCAAATAATCACAAACTGAAATGTTTCTTTGTTGGAAATATTCCAAGCAGTGACATGGAAGCAGATTTCATGATTTTTGGAAATACCACAGCATTTTAATAAAGCCCTAAATTTACAAAATAATAAGCAGAAACTAAAATAAAAGCGAGAGCAGAAAGCGTGCTGGCGCTCACCTCTCAGCCCACCAAGCCCGGCTCTGTTTGGTCCAGCCCACCACCTTTGGCTCCTGTCGCCTTCCTCCTCGCGCCCGATGGCGGGCGCGTGCCAGGCAGCGTGGCCAGGGCCACGCCGGCCACCTCTGCTGCTGGCTGCCTCCTCCTTCTCTGGGCGTTCCCATAGCGCCACGCCACCCCTGGAACCCTCTCCTCTCCCCGTGCTCCTCCTTTCCTCTGTCACCCCTCTCTACTTGCCTTGCCTCAGCCGACGCCACCGCTTCGCCGTCGCCCTTGCCACTGCCTCCCCTCGTCCCTCCATCGTGTCCCACGCGCTCCGCCCGTGTGGGCTCGCCTCCTCGGCAAGCGCCTTGCAGCGCGGGCATACAGGCGCCGCCATCGCCATCGTCTTCGCCTCCGACCGCCACGGATCTCCGTCGCCGCCCGCCGTCTGCAGCGCTTCCCGAGCTTCGCCGAAGACGCCACCGGAAACGATGAGCTCTGCCCGTTCCCCTCTCTCCGTTTAGCCGTCGCCCGCCGTAGCCTTCTCCCCACCATGGCGAAGCCTCTCGCCGCCGTCCATGTCGCCGTCGTCAACCTAGCCACGCAGCCCGCAACCGAGCACGTCACGTGCTCCACGGTGCCACGAGTGCCCTTGAGCCCCTCGGGTAGCCTCCCCGTCTGCCCGTAGCAGCGTGCTGCTCGAGCCGAACTCCGGCCGCCGCCTCGAGCCCGCTTCTGGCGAGCTCCGCCACCCCAGCTCCCCTACTGCTCCACGGATCTGCGAGAGCGGCTACGCCGGTGCTCTCGACGCCGTCCGTGCTTTATATCGCGGACACCGCCGTGTCCGTGGTCGCCGGCGGCGACCTCGCCCGGCTTTGACAGTGGACCCGCCGTCGGGTGATTAGCAAGCTAATCACCAACTAACCTAACCCCAGCGGCCGACATGTGGGCCCCGGTGCCCCTAATTTTTATTAAACTAAACTAACCCCCTGTTTAACCCGTGTCACGACGTGTGGCCCCACATGTCGGGTTTGACCTAGTCAGCCGGGTTGACCTGCTGACGTCGTCTTGATGTCATCTTGTGTGATAATATATTTTACGGAATTAAAATAAATTAGGAAATTCGGAAAATGTTCAAAACTCAAAAACTCATAGAAATTCAACCGTAGCTCAGATTGAAATAATTTATATATGAAAAATTATCAGAAAAATTCAATCTATCCATCTGTACTATTTTCATGCATGTTAGAACAACTTATAGTTGCTGAATTGGGAAAAACAAATAATGGCATTTGAATATCCACATGTGGAGTTTGAATTTGAACCTAGGGTTCAAACCAACTCCATTTAACTTGTTATTAGTTGCATTAGCTCAAATCACAGCATATCTCCATGTCATGATCATGCATCATATTGTGGCATTGCATTGATTATGTTCTTTCTCGATTCTTGCGGTATTTGTCCCTCTCGATAGACATGGTTAAACGATGTGATCGATGACACCGATGAAGAACTATATTATCTTGAAGTGCCGGCAAGCAAAACCCCTTGTTCATTCGATACAATCCCACTCTCTCGCTCCTGCTCTCTTTTCTGCATTAGGACAACAACGATTCATCTTTTACTTGCTGCGGTAGCTGAACCCCTTTATCCTTTGCATGACCTGTCATTCCACAGTAAATAGATGAAACCCACTAGCATGAGTAGGAGTTGTTTGAGCCCTGATGTGCCTACTCATCCATGCTTGTTTGTCATGCCTGCTATTGCTTAGAGTTGAGTCAGGTCTAATTCATCGAGGATGAATCAGAGGTGTGTGAACATGTCCTACTGTGTGTGAGCTAAGTGTGTGAACACGATTTGGTAAAGGTAGCGGTGAGAGGCTATGTAGGAGTACATGGTGGGTTGTCTCATTGCAGCCGTCCTCGAGGCCGAGTTACGTGTTTGTGATCCATGAGCAGTTACTACCACACATTGGGCTCGGACGCTCCAAGCCCTCTCGGCTTCTTAATCACCCTTGTTCTCTGTCCGGGAGTTGCAACTAGTTTACGGTGTTTGTAGGTAGTGCTATTTTTCTACCAAGTGGCACCCGCGAGGGTGGGCTTAGGACAGACTAAACACACGTGGCTGGTGTACCAGTGGCACCGGATGGTGGGCTCGGGAACCTGCACACATCGTTTGGGGCCGTGGCGACATCCGGCGGGTCTCCTTGCGGATGGAACCGAATAGGCGATAAACACTGGACGAGAGACTTGAGTGTTTAGGTAGGTCGTGGCCGACTCCCTCGCTGGCTTCCGCTTGAAGGTTGCGAGGTACATGGCGTGTCTGAGGCGATAAGTGGCGAGCGTGTGTGAAGAAGTACACCCTGCGGGGTTATCATTATCTATTGAATAGCGGATTCCTCGGATATGGAAACTTGGACCCTTGCATAGTTCATAGACAAGTGAAAGTGGATACTCTAAAATCGCAAGATAAGCGTGAGTGCTACGGATGGCGTTCTCGTAGGGAGGCGAGGCGGATCCATAGTGGTGTATTGATATGGTGAATATGTGGACTCGTGTGCGCCACCTCAAAAGAGTTACTTGCGATCGTAGTTCGGGTTAGCCACCGAGTCAAAGCTGGCTTGCTGCGGTTAAACTCCACCACCCCTTTGTTGATAATGATGCATATGTAGTTAGTTACGATGTAAGTCTTCTTTGGGTACATTTGTACTCACGTTTGCCTATTTTATGTTTTTGAGAGAGACTTGATCTCGCTAGTAGTTCCGCTTGGACTTGACGTTTAGCTTGATACCTCAGCTACGATCTTGTGCCCTCGGCGAGATCTGGTAGATAGTCGGGCTTCTAAGCCTTTTTCATTTGTATATGTACGTACTCGGACATGTTAAGCTTCGCATGTGCTTTGATTTGTATGCTCTGAATGTTGGGTCATGAGACCCTGTTTGTAATATCTCGCTCTTGGAGCCTAATGAATAAATACTTGAGTCGTAGAGTCATGTTGTGATGCCTTGTTGTATTTGCACATATCGAGCATATTGTGTGTATGTTATTGAAATGCTTGGTATGTGTGGGATCGACTATCTAGTTGTTTATCTTTAGTAGCCTCTCTTACGGAAATGTCTCCTAGTGTTTCCACCGAGCCATGGTAGCTTACTCTTGCTCCGAACACTTAGGCTGGCCGGCATGTGTCCTTCTTCGTTCTGTATACATCCCTTTGGGGAAATGTCACGCGATGAATACGAGTCTGTTAGCCGCTACTGCCCGGTTCACGAGTCTGCTAGCCAGTGCTACACTGGATTCACTTTCGTGATGACCGACACGTTCGATCTTTGGGTCATGGATGCTGTCCTGTAAGTCTGTGCCACTTTGGGTTTACGACTAGCCATGTCGGCCGGGCTCCTTATCATATGGATGCTAGCGACACTATCATATCGTGTGCCAAGAGGCATAAGCGGTCCGGGCTAAGGTAAGGCGACACCGTGGGGATACCGTGCGTGAGGCCGCAATGTGATATGAGGTGTTACATGCTAGATCGATGTGGCATTGAGTCGAGTCTGACAGCTTTGGTATCGAGCTTGATTGCTCAGAGGATTACCAAGCCAAAGCTGGTGAAGTTGAGTCTAGAAATGCTTTAGTTATATGTAGGGAATTGATTGTGGGATGGGAACGTAAGGTTCTTTTTACTCCTTATCCCTCATGGCCTTCTGATCTGAGTCAACCTCTTCTTTTCTACGGGGATTAAGAAACTAGGCTTTCTCATCTATCTATCCAGGATGACGTGTTACTAATCCATAGACCTATAAATTGTTAGTTTCAAATCTCGGTTCAGTTTTACTACTTCCGTATGTTCATAGCTGTTGATCTGAAACCTTGTTATTGTGCTTGAAGTGGCTATGCCACCATTTTTGTAGCATGTCTCCAATCTTTTGAGCATTTACAGCCGTTATCTTTGTCCGAGTCATCGAGGTTCCTAAAAAGTCGTAGCATTTGCAAAATCCCTTCCTCCGTTCGATGTTCCTTTGGGCGGAGTTAATCACACTAATTTTTGAGTTGAGGTATTCTATTGCCTCGACATATATGTTGGAATTATTATTATGACCCTAGGTGTCTTAGGGGGATCATCTAGTAATCTAGCCATGATTTGTATCCCAGTGTGATGATTCTGGCCTTTCTTCTTGAAAGCATCCCGTGATGCCATTTAGTAGTAGGTATTCTACTCCTGGGTTCTTGACCCAAGATTCATTCTACTTTCCTCGTGTTGATAGTGTTTGCTAGTTCCCTAGGATATTAGTAACCTTTGCATTAGTCCTCGAAGTCCGTGGTATTTCCTTCTTCCAAATACTATGAACCACTTATGGCAGAAGTTTGTTGGATCAAAAGATCACAACAGGAGTACCCTCGATGAGTTCTCCATTCATAATTGTGACTCTGCCAGTCTACCCTTCTGCATGGGTTATCCGGAAGAAATATGTTGAACTCGTTCAACATACTAATCTATGCATCCACAACTCAGAAAATCATATGTTCTTTTGAGTTGTCCCCCTTAGTCGTCTTCTGACCCTCGTCTATCAATTGATAGCCAAGAGTATGTGTGCATTCGTTCATCGATGCCTATTACTCTTGTGGTCCGTCAAGCCATTTTATTCCAGAATGACTAGGAGAAACAAACTCCAGAACCCCATCCATATCCAGGATTGGGTCTAAGCAATTGTACTCCGCAGAACAAATTGCTAATCTAGCTTTTGCTCTGTTCTATCTTGGAGTATTACCATCTTTATATTAAGAATGTCATCCTATGAATTCTTGACGCAGTAATACTTCTTGCCATCATTGTTCATTCCTCGGGTTCCGTGTTATTGTAACCGGAATGTCGACAAGTGAATAGTGATGTGTGAAATCAATACGCCTAGCAACTAGTTGCTTGGTAGTAAATGGACAATATTCTCATTCTTAGCGTGTTGGTTATTGAATCATCATCCTAAGATTGATCGTGCTACCTAGTCCTTATTTACGGTGCACTCTTGATCAATGAGTTAGGATTATTTCAAACCTTCGCTCTATTGATCATATCGTCTTGCCCTGAAAAGCAAGATTGTGCTCGAGCTTAGTAACATATCGGTGGTTCGTGATTTCCCGAATATCTTCTCGGAAGTATTACGAGGTTGTCACGACCGCTATGTTGAGTTCGTTATCAAGATGGTTTCTTGTAAACCACCCTTTCTCCAAGAATCGTGTGGGATACCCCGAGCTAGTTGGTCAAGCTAAACAACAACTTGGAGAGTTGGAAGATAAAAGCTTGTCCGACTCGAGTTCATTCAAAGGGATATCTTTGTGTGTGTTGAAGAAAGATGATATCCTCATTGATTGATCCTCATGGTCAATTGCTGGATCTATTATGTTATCAATCTTTGATTTGAGTATGGGCTATCGTCAAATCAAATCGGAACCAACGATATTAAGTAATGTTGTCTTACTCGTGGTTGTTTCCTCGAGCATACATCATTATATATTTTGGGTCGACCAATGCTATCACTTGTTCACATAATTATGGAATTCCATCTTCATGGAAACCTGGATGAATTGTTGTTGCACCCATCAGCAGCATTTTGTCTCCTCCATGATTCGTGTTGAACATCCGGCTAGTATTGGAAACTTTATAAGCATTATCTTCATGTCCCGTTCATGAAGCATATGCTTGGATGAAAAGAAGTGACTTCCTCTAATTTTCATGTGCATTTGATGCAAGCTGCCGCCGTGGGTTCGAGAAAGTTAGTTTTTGCTTCCTCTGGAATCATCCCAAGTTGGTCACGCATATGTGCGAAGTACTCTATGGTTTCATAGGTTGGCCGCCTCCATTCCATATGTGTTCCTAGCACACCAAGCCACTGATTGATTTGTTCAAGAAAAGGGAGTCTCATGTGCTAATCCTAGGTCATGCACACGACTTTGATATCCTCGATGATGATTCCCCACCTGAACTCGGTAGTGTTTTATTATAAGACTACTATGTGGCCATGTTTGTCTGGGACAACGTGTTCACGAGTTTGTAGCAAAACCAGCTCATGTTTGGAGCTTACTACCGTAGACCATTTCCCGAGAATCTCGCAACGTCGTCTCGTCGATTTGTGTTGCAAACTTTCATTCTTCTTTCTACACTTGATGAGTCTGGAATATCATGACACCAACCAGATATGAATCTCAGGCTGATATGATGGTTGGAACTTTTCCCAAGAACTATAATATTGGTCTCACTGTAACCGGTGAAGTGGATGTCATGGCCAACACATCCAACCGGAAGACCTATTATTGTAGTATCTTGTTTGAGAAAGTTGGCCACCCTCCCCAAGGTGCCCCGTTATGGAATCATGGCAGTTTATCCTCGCTACCTGAAACCCTCGTCAAATTGCTTCTTTCGTCCCTCCTGATGCATGTTTTGCCTCTCAGCTCCGAAGATGTTCTACATCTCATTCCGTGAGTTGATCTTGTGATCATTAAGATGATCCATCCTTGTAGAGTGTCTCTTTCCTCGTGTTGGATGAATATCTCAAAAGCAAAGACGTCAAGATCAATTGGAGCACTGAACCAGCATCCTCGAGAAAGATAGTTGGATCTTGAAGTTCATGTTATTAGTTTGTCTCCCCTTGTCTTCTTACCTCACGTCTTGAATCTCGAGACGAGATTCTTGTTTAGTGGGGGTGAGCTGTCACATCCCTAGTTCTGGTATGCACTGAGCTAGCTAGTCATGTGTTGCATCATGTTTAAAGTTCATGAAACTTGAAATGGGGATCGACTAAACCCTAGCACCAAATGAATTCAACTAGGGTCAAACTAAAATCTTTTTCATTGGACTCAAAATGCCCTCTAAAAATATTCAACATTTCTGGTTTGAGGTGAAAGCATCTACCAAAAATGGTTTATATTTTTGCAGGACATATTGGGCTCTGAATTAAATTATATAGTAATCGCATTTGGGCATTTAATTGCTAATAATATTTTAACTGCTCAAATAATCACAAACTGAAATGTTTACTGTTGGAAATATTCCAAACAGTGACATGGAGCAGTTTCATGACTTTTGGAAATACCCTAGCATTTTTAATAAAGCCCTAAATTTACAGAATAATAGAAAATAGAAACTAAAATAAAAGCAGAGAGCAGAAACGTACCTGGCGCTCACCTCTCAGCCCACCGCCCAGCTCTGTTTTGGTCCAGCCCACCACCTTTGGCTCCTGTCGCCTTCCTCCTCGCGCCCGATGGCGGGCGCGTGCCAGCAGCGTGGCCACACGCCAGCCACCTCCTCCTGCTGGCTACCTCCTCCTTCTCTGGGCGTTCCCCAGCGCCACGCCACCCCTGGAACCTCTCACTCTCCCCGTGCTCCTCCTTTCCTCTGTCACCCTCTCTGACGCGCCTTGCAGCCAGCCGACGCCACCGCTTCGCCGTCGCCGCTGCCCTGCCTCCCCTCGTCCCTCCGTCGTGTCCACGCGCTCCCGCCTGTGGGCTCGCCTCCTCGGCAAGGACGCAGCACCGGGCATACTCGGCGCCGCCATCGCCATCGTCTTCGCCTCCGACCCCGCGGATCTCCGTCGCCGCCCGCCGTCTGCAGCGCTTCCCGAGCTTCGCCAAGACGCCACCGAACCGCATGATGAGCTCCTGCCCGTTCCCTCTCTCCGTTTAGCCGTCGCCCATCATAGCCCCTTCTCCCCACCACGGCGAAGCCTCTCGCCGCCGTCCATGTCGCCGCCGTCGCCCTAGCCACTGCAGCAGCCGCAACCGAAACACGTCACGTGCTCCACGGTGCCACGAGGGTGCCTTGAGCCCTCGGGTGGCCTCCCGTCGCCCGCCACGTGCTGCTCGAGCGAACTCCGGCCGCCGCCTCGAGCCCGCTCCGCGAGCTCCGGCCACCCAGCTCCCCTACTGCTCCACGGATCTTGCGAGAGCGGCTACGCCGGTGCTATCCGACGCCGTCCATGTGGCTGTATCGCGGACACCGCGGTGTCCCGTGGTCGCGGCGGCGACCTCGCCCGGCTTTGACAGTGGACCCGCCGTCGGTGAATAGCAAGCTAATCACCAACTAACCTAACCCCAGCGGCGACATGTGGGCCGGTGCCCCTAATTTTAATTAAACTAAACTAACCCCCTGTTTAACCCGTGTCCACGACGTGTGGCCCCCATCGTCGGGTTTGACCTAGTCAGCCCGGTTGACCTGCTGACGTCGTCTTGATGTCATCTTGACGCGATAATATATTTTACGGAATTAAAATAAATCAAGAAATTCGAGAAAATGTTCAAAACTCAAAACCTCATAGAAATTCAACCGTAGCTCAGTTGAAATAATTTATATATGAAAAATTATCAGAAAAATTCAATCTATCCATCTGTACTGTTTTCATGCATGTTAGAACAACTTATAGTTGCTGAATTGGGCAAAACAAATAATGGCATTTGAATATCCACATGTGGAGTTTGAATTTGAACCTAGGGTTCAAACCAACTCCATTTAACTTGCTGTTAGTTGCATTAGCTCAAATCACAGCATATCTCCATGTCATGATCATGCATCATATTGTGGCATTGCATTGATTATGTTCTTTCTCAGTTGCCGGTATTTGTCCCCTCTCGATAGACATGGTTCCGACGATGTGATCGATGATAGCGATGAAGAACTATATTATCTTCAGAAGTGCCAGGCAAGCAAAACCCCCTTGTTCATTCCGATACAATCCCACTCTCTCGCTCCTGCTCTCTTTACTGCATTAGGACAACAACAATTCATCATTACTTGCTGCGGTAGCTGAACCCCTTATCCTTTGCATGACTGTCATTCCACGGTAAATAGATGAAACCCACTAGCATGAGTAGGAGTTGTTTGAGCCCTGATGTGCCTACTCATCCATGCTTGTTTGTCATGCCTGCTATTGCTTAGAGTTGAGTCGGTCGATTCATCGAGGATGAATCGGAGGTGTGTGAACATGTCCTCTTGTGTGTGAGCTAAGTGTGTGAACACGATTTGGTAAAGGTAGCGGTGAGAGGCTATGTAGGAGTACATGGTGGGTTGTCTCATTGCAGCCGTCCTCGAGGCTGAGTTACGTGTTTGTGATCCATGAGCAGTTACTACCACACATTGGGCTCGGGACGCTCCAAGCCCTCTCGGCTTCTTAATCACCCTTGTTCTCTGTCCGGGAGTTGCAACTAGTTTACGGTGTTTGTAGGTAGTGCTATTTTTCTACCAAGTGGCACCGGCGAGGTGGGCTTGGGACAGACTAAACACACGTGGCACTGGTGTACCGAGTGGCACCGGATGGTGGGCTCGGGAACCCAGCACACATCGTTTGGGGCCGTGGCGACACCGGCGGATCTCCTTGCGGATGGAACCGAATAGGCGATAAACACGGACGAGAGACTTGAGTGTTTAGGTAGGTCGTGGCCGACTCCCTCGCTGGCTTCCGCTTGAAGGTTGCGAGGTACATGGCGTGTCTGAGCGATAAGTGGCGAGGCGTGTGTGAAGAAGTACACCCTGCGGGGTTATCATTATCTATTGAATAGCGGATTCCTCGGATATGGAAACTTGGACCCCTTGCATAGTTCATAGACAAGTGAAAGTGGATACTCTAAAATCGCAAGATAAGCGTGAGTGCTACGGATGGCGTTCTCGTAGGGAGGCGAGGCGGATCCATAGTGGTGTATTGATATGGTGAATATGTGGACTCGTGCGCCACCTCAAAAGAGTTACTTGCGATCGTAGTTCAGGTTAGCCACGAGTCAAAGCTGGCTTGCTGCGGTTAAACTCCACCACCCTTTGTTGATAATGATGCATATGTAGTTAGTTACGATGTAAGTCTTCTTTGGGTACATTTGTACTCACGTTTGCCTATTTTATGTTTTTGCGAGAGAGACTTGGTCTCGCTAGTAGTTCGCTTGGACTTGACGTTTAGCTTGATACCTCAGCTACGATCTTGTGCCCTCGGCGGGATCTCAGTAGATAGTCGGGCTTCTAAGCCTTTTCATTTGTAGATATACGTACTCGGACATGTTAAGCTTCGCATGTGCTTTGATTTGTATGCTCTGAATGTTGGGTCATGAGACCCTGTTTGTAATATCTCGCTCTTGGAGCCTAATGAATAAATACTTGAGTCGTAGAGTCATGTTGTGATGCCTTGTTGTATTTGCACATATCGAGCATATTGTGTGTATGTTATTGAAATGCTTGGTATGTGTGGGATCGACTATCTAGTTGTTTATCTTTAGTAGCCTCTCTTAGCGGAAATGTCTCCTAGTGTTTCCACGAGCCATGGTAGCTTGCTCTTGCTCCGGAACACTTAGGCTGGCGGCATGTGTCCTTCTTCGTTCTGTATACATCCCTTCGGGAAATGTCCGCGATGAATACGAGTCTGTTAGCCCCTTCTGGCCGGTTCACGAGTCTGCTAGCCAGTGCTACTGACTGGATTCACTTTCGCGATGACCGACACGTTCGATCTTTGGGTCATGGATGCTGTCCTGTAAGTCTGTGCCACTTTGGGTTTACGACTAGCCATGTCAGCCGGGCTCCTTATCATATGGATGCTAGCGACACTATCATATCGTGTGCCAAAAGCATAAGCGGTCCGGGCTTAGGTAAGGCGACACCGTGGGGATACCATGCGTGAGGCGCAAAGTGATATGAGGTGTTACATGCTAGATCGATGTGGCATTGAGTGAGTCTGACGGAGGTCGCTTATGCGTGCTCGTGAAGTTGCGGATGAAGGCGGTGAAATCGACCTGGCTGTTGATCTTTGCGGGGCTTGGATTGTTCAACCATGTCGGGCGGGCCTGAGCATGAGTGGAACATACTTCACGGCAACTTCGCTTGTTGCCGTTCGCTATGTTGATGGCGTGGGTAATCAATTAGCTTGTCTTACGGCTTCACGGGCGGTGTACTTGGGTGTGTCTCGGGGAAGCGTGAACCCTTTGGGAAAAGGCTCGTCTCGGATGCGGGGTCCAAAGCAAGGCGGACCCAGCTCATCTTCTTCTTCCAGCACCAGGGATCGGTGGACTCGGTCGATCCGGTGGCGAGCGTCATTTTCTCCGACTCCCTCCCGGCGGCCAAGGCGGCCACCGAGAGTCGGATGCTCAACAGGCGGCGGGGAAACTCGCCGTTCTCTTCTTGGTGGGGGAGGTAGGTAGTCGTCCCGCCGCTCCACTGCTCTCGGACGGCCGTCTTGGTCGCGCTCGATGGTGATGCGAGTCCGACTGCGACTGGCAGCCGGCTTTTTTTCTTTCCTTCCGCGGACTCCGCCAGTCGGCGTCCGAGATGTCGCGCCTTGATCTCGGTGGGGAGGCAAGTCGTCATTTGGTTGCTGCAGCGCATCCGTGCGGCCGCCGGCCGCGTTCTGCGCAGCAACCGCGTCGAGGAGCTGCTGGACTCGCTCCGTCATCATGTGGCGCTCTTCGCCCTCGAAGTTCTTCAGCTCGTCAATCGCCGCTTGGGCGGCGCGGATGTTCTCCGCAGGGGTGGCGTATACAGGGCGATTGGCCCCGAACAAGTCGGCGATGGTCGTGTCGTGTTGCCGGATCGCGCCTAGGCGGCTAGGCCCAGTCAGAGCCGGCGAGCCGCCCACGGCGCAATCCATTTCGCGCTGGTAGGCTTCTGACAGGCGCCTCATGCTCGCCAGCTTCTCGGCACCTTCGATGATCTGAAGGCGGCGTGTCTCCAGCGTCTCGACGTCTGCGTCCTCTGAAATGGGCGCAGTTAGGTCTTGCAGGGCCACGGCGAGCGGGTCCTGAGCTTCCTCACCAGAGGCCTCATCGTGACTGATGACGAGCACCTCCGTGACGGTGCTTCCGCCGCTCTCCTCGTGAGGAAGCAGCTCATCGTAGACCACCACGTTGGTGGGGAAAGTGTCAAGTGACACGGCGTCGGAGTCGACCAGCATCGGGTCAGTGGAGCCTACGGACTCCAAGTCCACGGCAGGCTCGCCGGTGACGTGGAGTCGGTCGAGGAGGCCCGCGAGGAGGCTCTCGGGGCCACCGTACTGCGTCGGATCTGAGCTCGTCGAGGCGAACCTCGCCGACAAGTTCGGCGAGGCAGCTCGCTGCACAGGCGGCCTCAACACCGTGCAACACGTCAATGCAGACTCCATCTGGCAAGCCTGGCTGGCTGCGCTCGCCAGGGAGGAAGAGGGTTCCCGTCCAGAACAGATCTCCGGACGACGGTGCACCAGGCCCCACTGTGGGCACCAAATGTCGGGGGTTGGGAGTGACATATGCCAAGGGATGGCTTATCATGGTGGGGGCGAGTAGAACGTCGCCGGTGCCTGGAAACGGGATGAGGCAAAGACATGCACACCGGCGGATCTTACCCAGCTTCAGGGCTCTCCGAGGAGATAACACCCCTACTGCTGCTCTGCGGGGTCTCCGCATGGTCACTATGGCAAAGTGAATACAAGCTTGCTCCTAGAGCTGTTTCTGGAGGTAGGAGAGGGCAAGGCTAGCTCTCTCCTTCCTATGGGGTCTGTCTAATGCTAATGGATGTGAACCCTTTGCATGGGTGCCATGGGGGGTTTATATAGGCCTACCCCCCAGGGTTACAATGGTAAAACCGGCTGGGTGCGGGTCCCAGCCGTCTGTCTCTTAGGCGCCGTCCTCTCCGCCGACTCGAGGCCCGCCTTGTTGGTGGGTTCCGCCGGCCCAGCCTGGTCGAGGCGTCGGCCCGTGTCACTTGTGGTAGTCTTGCTAACTGCAGATTCTGTAGTCGTGCTTCTAATAGCCGAGCTTGGTCATGGGGTCATGGCAGCAGTGCCGCCGCTGACAGGCGATCCTTGTTGCCATTCCTTGTCGCGTCTGGTTAATGGCGTGGGGGCCGTGGGAGGGGCGGCCGACTCGGGGCCGACTCCCAGCAGGTCCGACTCTCGGTGCTCGCCGTCTTCAATACTCTCATTGGTGGTAGGCCCGCCATCTCCGGCGTCATGCAGGAGGAGGTCGTGGTCTGAGGCCCTGCCCCAGGGCTGATGTCGGCTGGCATGGCAGCGATGCAGCGCGCCGGCGGAGATCTCCATGAGTCGGCGTCTTGTGGCCATACCTGCCCTTAAATAACAGGGTGGTTGGAGTCGCAGGCCGACTTCCGTAGTCGGCCCTCTTGGAGTCGCCTCTGGGACTCGGCTCGTCTTGGAGTCACCTTCCAGGACTCGGCTTATCTCGGAGTCGCCTTTGGGACTCGGCTCGTCTTGGAGTCGCCTTCTGGGACTTGAGGGGCGCAGTCTGTCCTGATGTCTTGAAAGGTTCTGGGGCTCGGGTTAGCCTACCCGTGGCCCATTACTCCGACACTTATAGACTCAATGTGATCTTGGATCACTTAAAGTAGAAAATGTAGAGTCTTGATCTTGGAGCTTGAGCCAATCCTTTGTCCTTAGCATCTTGAAGGGGTTCCACATCCTTTAGTCCATGCCACTTCATTTGTTGAACTTGTCTGAAACATACTAGGTAAAAGTGTTAGTCCAACAAGAGATATGTTGACATTAATTACCAAAATCACCCAGGGAGCACTTGTGCTTTCAATCTCCCCCTTTTTGGTAATTGATGACAACATACATCAAAGCTTTAGATAAAGATATAGAGAATAGCAAGTAAAGCTTTGGAAAGACATGTAACATGCATAGGCTCCCCCTACATGTATGCAATCATGTGAATATGGAATATAGCAGCATGTGAATGCGTAAGCATGACAGAGTAGGAAATGTGTTACATGTATCTTGGCTATATGCATCAGAGCAAAAGATGTGAATATGGGAAATATACCTTCATGCTCATGAGTCCTTTCAAACAATATGTACATCAGCAAGAATTCCTCATACACATGATTGTGATGCATATACTTACCTTGTGGTCTTGAGTTGGCTTAGGATGGAATGAACCTGTGAAAATAAGGTTAGATAACACAGATGCACTTACTAGCTAGAGCAAACGGAAAGAAACCACAAGAGTACCAAGACTGGGATGACATGTAGAGTGAGTACTAAGTACCACATTTGATATAGACATGTCCCCAAAGGTAAAGATGTGCAATGAATTTAAAGAATTTATTTCCCTTAGATGTCTTGCTCCCCCTGAATCTAGCATGGGATACTGGTAGAAGATAGGGAACAGAAAATCAAAGCTCAAAGAAACAAATGAATAGAGCTAATGCAAATAAGCACATATGAACATGTCTTTCCCCTCAAGAAGACATGTGGCATCTCTCCTCTTGAACACCAAGCATCTGGGATCCTTGAAGATTACTCTCTCCTTGAGTATTCTCTCCCCCTAGAGATATGATTAAGCTTTGATGTTATCTCTCTCTCTCCCCCTTTGACATCTATTTCCAAGAAGGGCCTTCTGGAATTTATCATGAATGGGTTTGGTCCTTGAGTCACAGCACAAAGCACTAAGGTAAATGTGATGCTTGTAGAGGACAAGATTCATTGAGTGGAGCTGGATCAAAAGTAATGCAGGAATAAATGGAAAAATGTTTTTCCTGTAGTGAAATCGGTGGCACCGAGTGGTATGCTTCGGTTGCACCAAAAGAATTCGGTTAGACCGAAAACAAGAAACCGATGTGACCGAGCTCATCACAGAGAAAACACTTGTCACCTCAGCTCACTAGACAAGTAAGATCTCACAAGGATTCGCAAGGAATTAATTGAAAGATTTGCATTGAATTTGATGCAGGGAATGCAGAACAAATAGAAAAGAAAAGAAATCTAGATGAGGTTTTTTTTGAAAGGGGAAACAAATATGCATGAGACAAATGCAAGATCACAAAAAGAACACAAGAAAACTTCATCTAGAGATGGTCGGCGACAAAGTCACCTATGTTAGAGTATATTGACTTAGGAGTCAAGTGAGATCACTTGATCATAGGTCATACTCATCGTTTAAGCTCAAAATGGGGTTACCATTTTTCGTTTAAGCATCTTGATGTATTCACATCTTGTCGAGTTGCTTTGACTCATGACTTGGAGTAAAGCTTCTCTAAGATGGAATAACATACCTTGGGTGGTGGTGTTGTTTGTGATCATGTAGTTGAACTTGTGTGGGTTGCTCAAGGTGATGTAGCTCATCAAGAGTTGGGAGCATCACTTGGAATTTGAGTTCATCTACCTACATGGGTTAGTTTTTTTTTGCAAGGAAGAGCACTTGTGTATCCAAATTGACAATCATGAAACTCAACATAGAATTTGTCAAAGGATATGTTTGAATGGTTTCGTGCTTCCTTGTCTTCAACCACCATTATGTAGAGACTTGGTGATGTAGAGATTGCTCAAGATGTGAGTGAGTTGCAATCTCATAGATTTAGATCCATCCAAGTACCTACAAGGGTTAGATAACATGCAAGATGCAAATATATCCAAGACATAAGATAGTCATCATAAGAGAAATATCAAGGATTAGTCATAAGCTCATGTCTTGCATGTATCCAATGGAGTTCCTACTCCAAGTTTGAAGCATCAATGATGTTCAATTCACCTCTTAACCTGCAAAACACTTTATCATCAAGTGGTTTAGTGAATATATCCACTAATTGCTTTTCAGTACAAACATGTTTAAGATTAATGTCCCCTTTGGCAACATGATCTCGAATGAAATGATGACGAACTTCAATATGCTTAGTTCGAGAGTGTTGCACGGGATTGTGAGCAATCTTGATAGGACTTTCATTGTCACAAAGTAATGGAACATGTTTCACATATATCCCGTAATCTTTAAGAGTTTGGGTCATCCAAAGTAATTGAGCACAACATGAACCAGCGGCAATGTATTCCGCTTCGGAGGTGGACAAGGATACCGAGTTTTGTTTCTTGGAAGACCAAGATACAAGAGATCTACCAAGAAATTGACAAGTACCCGAAGTGGACTTTCTATCAACCTTGTCACCGGCATAGTCCGAGTCGGAGTAGCCAACAAGATCGAAAGAGGCCCTCTTAGGATACCAAATGCCAAAATTTGGTGTATGGATTAAGTATCTCACTATCCTTTTCACAGCCTTAAGATGACATTCTTTAGGAACAGCTTGATATCATGAACATGCACACACTTAGCATGATATCGGGATGTGAAGCATACAGATATAACAATGAACTGATCATAGAGCGATAAACCTTTTGATCAACCGGTTCACCATCTTTGGTCATATCAAGATGTCCACTAGTAGGCATGGGTGTAGTCATACCTTTGCATTCTTGCATATTGAACTTCTTGAATAAGTCCTTGGTGTACTTTGTTTGAGAGACAAAGGTACCTTCCTTAGTTTGCTTGATTTGCAAACCAAGAAAGAATTTGAGTTCACTCATCATAGACATCTCAAACTTCTCCGACATTAGCTTTCCAAACTTTTCACTAAAATGAGGGTTAGTAGAACCAAATATAATATCATCAACATAGATTTGGCATACAAATAGTTCTCCATTGACCCTTTTAGTAAAAAAGAGTAGAATCTATTTTTCCAATTGCAAAGCCTTTTTCAATAAGGAACTTGGTCAAGCATTTATACCACGCTCTAGGAGCTTGTTTAAGACCATAAAGAGCTTTGTGCAGTTTGTAAACATGATCAGGTTTCTTAGGATTAACAAAGCCGGGAGGTTGTTTAACATAAACTTCCTCCTCTATTTCAACATTTAGAAAAGCACTTTTAATGTCCATCTGGTACAAGGTGATATCATGGTGATTAGCATAGGCAAGTAAGATGCGAATGGACTCAAGTCTAGCAACGGGAGCATAAGTCTCACCATAGTCCATACCTTAGACTTGTGTGTAGCCTTGGCCGACGAGACGTGCTTTGTTGCGAACTACTTGTCCATCTTCATCTTGCTTGTTGCGAAACACCCATTTGGTACCGATGATGTTGTCGTTGTTGTCGGGCTTCTCAACCAATGTCCAAACTTGATTTCTCTCAAAGTTGTGTAGCTCTTCATGCATAGCGTTTATCCAATCCGGATCTTCCAATGCTTCTTCAACCTTCATAGGTTCAATGCTAGAGATGAATGAATAGTGTTCACAAAAGTTAGCTAAACAAGTTTTAGAGCGAGTGATTCTCCCGGTTTGTATATCTTTGTAGATTTGCTCAACGGGATGGTCTTTAGCAATTCGTGCTCAAACTCGTGAAAGATTTTGCTTGGGTCTTGGTTGAACATCTTCTTCATCTTGTTCTTCTTCTTGGCCTTCTTCATTGTTGGTGTTGTCGTTCTCTTGTCGTGGTGGAGAAGGAGGTTGTTGGCATTCGTCTTGGTGCACTTCCTCGTTTTCTTCATCTTGGTGTGTCCCACTTGTGGATGCTTCCATATCAGCTCTTGGTTCACCTTGTCGTGAGGTAGAAGTTTCCACTTGGACTGACGAGCTACTCTCCTTCACCTCCATTGGATGAAACTTGCCAATAGACAAGTCTTGAATTGCTTCCGAGGGGTCTTTGTCTCCTACATCAATTGGCAATTGCTCTACTTGCGAGCCATTAGATTCGTCAAACTTCACATCTACCGTTTCTTCAACCTTTCGGGTGAAATTGTTGTAGACACAGTATGTGTGAGCGTTTGAGCCATAACCAAGTAGGAAACCTTCATGAGACTTAGGAGCAAATTTAGAACGACGATGCTTATCAATAATGTAGCACTTTGAGCCGAATACTCGAAAGTATCCAACTTGGGGTTTGTTACCGGTGAGGAGCTCGTATGCCGTCTTGCCGAGTAGCTTGTGAAGATACAAGCAATTTGTTGCATGACAAGCTGTCTCAACCGCTTCCGCCCAAAAGTGCTTCGGCGTCTTGTACTCATCAAGCATCGTTCTCGCCATTTCGATGAGCGTCCGATTCTTCCTCTCAACAACTCCATTTTGTTGAGGTGTGTACGTAGCCGAGAACTCGTGTGAAATACCTTCTTCATCAAGAAAGGTATCCACATTTGCGTTCGTGAACTCCGTTCCGTTGTCGCTACAAACCTTCTTGATCTTCACTTCAAATTGATTTTGGGCCTTCCTAGCGAAGTTTGTGAAGATCTTTTGAACCTGCGATTTATCATCGAGAAAGAACATCCACGTAAATCTTGAAAAATCATCAACTATAACTAGACCAAAAGAATTTCCATCGAGACTTTTGTAAGCGTTGGGGCCAAAAAGATCAATGTGAAGTAGCTCGAGTGGCCTCCTTGTGGTCATGATGTTCTTCACGGGATGCCTCCCTCCAACCTGTTTACCTGCTTGACAAGCGCTGCAAAGTCTATCCTTATCAAATATGACATCGTTAACGCCAAGGATATGATTTCCTTTAATAAGCTTGTCAAGGTTCCTCATGCCAACATGACCTAATCGTCTATGCCATAACCAACCTTTAGAAGATTTAGCAATAAAGCGAGTTCTAGGTTGAGCCTTTTTAGTGAAATCAACAATGTATAGATCACCTCTACGTACACCAGTAAAGACCATTTTACGATTATCTCTACGAAACACTTGGCAATCTACTTCAGTAAACAGGACATTGAAGCCAAAATCAGCAAGTCTAGAAACTGAAAGTAAATTGTATCCAAGAGATTCAACAAGCATGACATTTTGTATGGAGCTATCATGTGATATGGCCACCTTACCAAGGCCAACCACCTTACCCTTTGAGTTATCACCAAAAGTGACATACTTTCGAGGACCATCGTTTTCAGCAAGCTCGAGAAACATATCTTTATCTCCGGTCATGTGATCGGTACATCCACTGTCAAGCACCCATTCCTTTCCTCCTGCCATATATCCCCGAAGATTTGCCATAAGACCAAAGTGTCTCATTGCATCATCAAGATCAAAGTCACTATCATCATCCTCATCATAGAATACATGTTCAACATCGTCATGTGGTGGATCAAATCCTAGAGAGTGTGATTCGTTAGAGTGAGTTTGACAATGATCTTGTTTATGAATTTTTATAGCTTCGTAAATGATATCACTAATAATTCCAACATCTCCTTTGGCACGCATAAGGTTTGTAAGCTCAAATAGACAATCACCAAACATAGGATCACTGGAATTCATCTTACTCAAGGCAATAGACTTATGGAGAATTTCATTTAGATTTTTCAAGGAATAATTTGGCAAACGTTCTTCAAGAAATTTCCATATGGTGTAGGCACACTTAAGAGTAGGCAAACATCCAATCAAGTTCCTAGGCAAGCCTCTAGTGATAAGTTCAACAGTTCTAAGATAGCGAATCATGTCAATTGACTCATCAAGGGTAGGATGCATAGGATCAACATGAGGTGCACAAGGGCTAGCAATGTACTTGTTCAAATGATATTGACTGAAAATCACAAGCATCTCATTTTTCCACTCATGGAAGTACTCTCCATCAAGTATAGGCACTCTATGTCTAAGAATCCCAATTGTAGACTCATCAATCTTCCTCCAATGGTGTTTAAATCAAAGCAATGGAGACCAAAGCTCTGATATCAATTGAAAGGATCGAGAAGAGGTGTCTAGAGGGGGGTGATTAGACACTAAGTACCAAAAGTTGCAGTTTTTAACTTCTTTAAGTTTAAGTGGAGTTTAGGCACAAGTTTAACACTCACAATACATAACAAGCAAGCATGCAAAGAGTATATGAGCAGCGGAAAGTAAAGCATGCAACTTGCGAGAATGTAAAGGGATGGGATTGGAGGATTCAAACGCAATTGGAGACACGGATATTTTTGTCGTGGTTCCGATAGGTGGTGCTATCGTACATCCACTTTGATGGAGACTTCAACCCACGAAGGGTAAGTTTATGAGTCCACGGAGGGCTCCACCCACGAAGGGTCCACGAAGAAGCAACCTTGTCTATCCCACCATGGTCGTCGCCCACGAAGGACTTGCCTCACTAGCGGTAGATCTTCACGAAGTAGGCGATCTCCTTGCCCTTACAAACTCCTTGGTTCAACTCCACTGTAACGCCCCGGATTCGATGCGCCAGGTGTCTGCCAGTTATTCGTCGTTGTTGCCATGTCATTTGCTTGCGTGTTGCACTTTGCCATGTCATCATATGCATTTCATATCATGTCATCATGGGCATTTCATTTTGCATACGTGTTCATCTCATGCATCCGAGCATTTTCCCCGTTGTCCGTTTTGCAATCAGGCACTCCTATGTCATTCGGCGTCCCCTTATCGCCTCTCTTCGTGTGCGGGTGTTAAATGTTCTCGGAATGGGTTGAAGCTTGGCATGCGGTCTTATTATAGTGTAGACAGAGCGCCTGTCAAGTTTCGTCGCATTCGGAGTCCGTTTGACTGCCCAACCGTTAAACATATAGCGGCATCGCGGCCGGTTTAATTGTCGGACGTTTTCGGTCTCCGAAAACCGTTGTCGACCCGCACTCTGTCGGTGTACTAAGGTAGGGGTACCTCAGTACCCCGACTTGTGCACGGGCAGTTGCAGCTCTCTTCGCTCTCATTGCATCTTCTTCCTCCTCCAGAGATCCCCTTTGCGCTCCGCCTCCGCATCTCCTCCGCCGTCTCTTGCGTCTGCGGCGCCGCCGGACTCTTCGTCCTCCTTCCCTCGCCGCCTCCGCCATGGCCCCGAAGACCGGGAAGGGGAAGGCGGAGAAGACCAAGAAGGATAAATCTGAGCAGGCGGCGAAGCTCGCCCTGCTGCGGAAGCGGAACGTCGTCTTCTCGCCACGGCTCAGCGTGCGGGAACTCTGGAACAAATATTACCTGTTCTGGGCCAAGAAGACCAAGGCGCATCCTCGGACCAGAGCTCATCCGGCCGCCACCAAGGACAACTACCCTGGCGGGTACTATTTCTTCGCAGCCTTCTTCCACTGCGGTCTTTGCCCTCCTTATTCTGAATTCTTCTGTGACGTCATGCACACCTACGGCTTCCATCTTCTTGACTTCACCCCCAACGCCATCCTTACCATGGCGGTTTTACGCACATGTGCGAAAACTACATAAAATTCATCCCAACGTAGCGCTGTTTAGGCATTTCTTCACTCCTAGAGCAGAGGCGGCGCCCCCTCTCCGGAGGAATTTCTTGGGTTTTAAATGCGCACAAGAAGGAGTCGTGCTTGCGGGAGCTCGCGGCAAGTGGGAAGAGTGGCGTCTTGATCGGTCTGGATCGTTGAAGGCGAGCGCAGCACTTCACCGCGCCGCGCACAACTCCTATCGTGCTGGCAGGGCTGGAGCGAGCTGGATCCGAACGACGTCAAGCTCAGCGTCGCCCTCATCCGGATTCTTCGTCTTGAGCAGCAAAACTGTCCGTTCGCGAGGTAGGCGCAGACTTCCTCCGCCGCCGCGTGCCCTCTCCAAGACAGAAAAGGCTGGCACTGGGAGTGCGGCTCCGCAGCGGATATAATGAGGCTGCGCCCCGGGCTGAATTTCAACTTCACGACGCTGGAGCTGAAGGGGATGGTCCGGGAACTCTTTAAATATGACCCGGCCCATCCAGTGTGGTTCAGACCTCCCCGGGGAGTGGTGCCCCTCTGCAACAGCACAGCTCGGGATCGTCTTTGCGCCATGATGCCCGCGTGTGATTCGCACGGCGTGGACCGCACGTGGATTGCGCCCAGTCCATCAGTCATCCTCAGCTTCTTCGACACACTCCTTCCCTCTCCTCTCAGCCCAACCTCTCTTCACAACCCACCTGCAGCCCTCCTAAACTTCCCCCTCCGTTCCGGACCGTCAGATCGCGATCGGAGGCTCCGAAACGCTCTCAAAACCCCCCTAAACCCTAACCTAGCCCCTCCTACCTATAAATGGACACCCCCACGTCCATTTTCTGGATAAACTTACCTCTAGCCTTCCCCTCCTTGATTTCTGCGCCAGCCCAACCATCCAGACGCCGCCCCCTCCTTGGATCCGCCGCCGGCGAACCCATCGCCGCCACTTGGCAAGCCACAAGTGGCTGCGCCGCCACCAGCCGCCCCTGCAACCCACTCCCGCTTCGCCACGTGCCTCCCCAGCGCCCTACCTCACCGCGGCCCGCCAGCCCGCAATGAGCCCCTTGAGCCCGCCGGGGCCAGGCGGCCAGCCATGGAGCCGCCGCCGGCCTCCTCCGCTCGCTCGTGCCCGAGCTCCCTTGCGTGCTTCGCCCGCGCCTCGATCCTCGCTGCCGGAAAACTAGCGCCGCCCAGGCGCGCCGGATCCCGTCTCGCCGACCCCGCCACCGGTAAGCCTCGCCGCTGCCCCGCCAGGTCGCGCCACCCCCGTCCGGCTGCATCCTCTCTCTCCCTGACCCCGTCTCTCTCTCTCTCGCACAGGGTAGCCATTCCCATCGCCGGAGTTAGTCGTCGCCGGCCTCCTCGCCCTTGGTCTTCGCCGGGAACGGAATCCCCGGGTCCGGATCCAGCCTCCGGCGCTGTTCCCGGCCCCCTCCGTCGTCCTCCGTTCGCCCCGCCGTCGCCTGCTCGCCGGAGCACCGGCGCGCCGCCGCCGCTCTTCTCGGTCCCGATCGGATCGGGAGGACCGCACCTCTGCGCCCTATCGTGGGCCCCGGCCCAGAACCCAGCCGGCCCAATCCACCACCGTCATGGGCCGAGCCCGTGGGTGAGCAACCCTCTCTCCTCCGCCCCGTGCGATTTTAGCTATCCTGCGCCCGTCATGTTTTTTTTATAAAAACTGCCAAGTCCCAGAATATTTACATAATCATGCCATGTTCATCATGTTGTATCTCTGCATCCGTAGCTCCGTTTTGTGCGTGTAATATGTCAAATTGTTCGTCTCGACGAGTACTTCATTCCATTCCATTGAATCATTTTCATTTGAGCTCATCTTGATGCCCGAAATGCTGTTGGAAGAGTGCATGTTGATGTTAACCTGCTGAAACTGTTATAACTTGCTCATTTATCATTTTTGTCATGATTGATGTGTGCATCCTATGAGGTTGATGTCTACATGTATGTTGATCTATGCCATGCCATCTTTCCAGGGGTGTTAACCATGTATTTTTGTGAGTTGTGTGCTGAGTGCATCGAGCTTGTTAAGGAGGGTACTTGCTGTTACTGTTTTGCTAGACAGATTCTGTTATATTTTGTTGCTATGTTAACATGCTTCTACTAATCATCCTATGCATAATCTGGAGATGCTCTATAAATATGTTTTGATCTACATGTCTTGATATATCCATTCATGCCTTTGGTTGCAATTATAGCCTGCTGGAACATGTTATTATCTTGCTCCAAAGTTGCTTGAAAGTGTTGCTGTCAGCCTGTTAACATTAAGTTCACTTGTTCCCATGTGTTTTCCTAGTGATCCATGCACCCTATGAACATGCTCTTGCCATGCTTAGCTTCACAAACATGCCTTCTTACTGTTGGTTGCCTTGCCATGCCATGTATTGCTCTGTGGTGAGTGATTCAAGCTCACAAACATGCCTACTTATTGTTGTTCCTGCCATGTATGAATCTGTAATATAACTTGCCATGTTTACATGGGTGCCATCTTATCTTCTGATCCTTTTTGGCTCATGGTCAGTAAGGGACTTTTGATCTATGCTATTAGTAGATTCATGCCATGCCTTTTTTTGCCATGATATGTACCTATAACATGTTGTTTGCTTGCTCTAAACATTGCAACCTGATGTTATTTCCTGATAAGTCTGAATCTGTTATTATTTGCAATCTTACCATGTCATTTTGGGCATGTTCTAGTTGTTTCTGGAGATAGCTCAGTGTTCATGTTTTGTTATGCTTTACCTGTACTTCATGCCCATGCCTTTTGTTATTATGTTGGTGTGCTGTAGCATGATGTTTTGATGCTTGCAATATGCCTAGTTGCTGTTATGGACAGATTGTTGTTATGAATTGTATAGAGTGTATGTGTTGCACCGTTGCTCCGTTTCGTGTGTGCTCTATATGAAACTTGCTTGTTTTTGCATGTAGCTGCATATTACCATGTTGCATCCTTGTTTTGGTGTGTTTGCTTGATGTTTGGGTGCATTTTGCATCAATGCCATGCTTAACTTGTTTTGCTCATATCTTCTAGGCCGTAGCTCCGAATCTAATGAACTTTATATGTAACTTGACTAGAATTTCGTGTAGATCATCTTGGTGCATCTTAACTTTCTGTTTAACAACTTGAACATAAGGTTTATTCAGTTCTGGACCAATTTCGAAATATGCATGTGAGGACTTGCCGGAATTGTTATATGTTGTTTCCGGCCTCATTTAAACTTGCCTTGATGTGTTGTTCTTGTTTGCATCATCTCTTGCCATGAGTAGCTTCATGTAGCTTTGTCATGCATCATGCTTGTTGTGCATCATGTCTTGTTCATGTGTGGTGTGTTTACCATGGTGTGTGCTTCTTCTCGATAGTTCCCGTTTCGTTGCGATCGTGAGGATGCGTTCGTCTTCGTGTGGTTCGTCTTCGTGGCTTCATCTTCTTCATGGACTCGTTCTTCTTCCTTATGGGATTTCAGGCAAGATGACCGCTACCCTGGATCTCACTACTATCATTGCTATGCTAGTTGCTTCGTTCTATCGCTATGCTGCGCTACCTATTACCTGTTTATCAAGCCATCCCATATTGCCATGAACCCCTAACCTTTGACACCTTTCCTATGCAAACCGTTGTTTGGCTATGATACCGCTTTGCTCAGCCCCTCTTATAGCGTTGCTAGTTGCAGGTGAAGTTGAAGATTTCTCCATGGTGGACAGGGTTATGTTGGGATATCACAATATCTCTTATATTATTAATGCATCTATATATTTGGTAAAGGGTGGAAGGCTCGGCCTTATGCAGTGTTTTGTTCCACTCTTGCCGCCCTAGTTTCCGTCATACCGGTGTTATGTTCCCGGATTTTGCGTTCCTAACGCGGTCGGGTGATTTATGGGACCCCCATGACAGTTCGCTTTGAATAAAACTTGTCCAGCAAGGCCCAACCTTGGTTTTACCATTTGCCTCACCACCACCTATCCCTTTCCTTGGGTCGGCCAACCCAAGGGTCATCTTTATTTTAGCCCCCGAGCGATTGCTTGTCTAAGTGCTGGTCGAACTAGAGTCCTTTGCGGCGCCCCTGGAAACTTGAGGTCTGGTTTTAGTTATGCGGAGTGCTCATCCGGTGTTGCCGGAGAAGCGAGATATGTGCAGCTCCTATTGGGATTGTCGGCGATCGGGCGGCTTTGCTGGTCTTGTTTTACCATTGTCGAAATGTCTTGTAAACCGGGATTCGAGGCGATCGGGTCTTCACGGAGAAGGTCTATTCTTCGTTGATCGCGAGAGCTTGTCATGGGCTAAGTTGGGACACCCTGCGGGTATTAAACTTTCGAGAGCCGTGCCCGCGGTTATGTGGCAGATGGGAATTTGTTAATGTCCGGTTGTAGATAACTTGACACCAGATCCGAATTAAAACGCATCAACCGTGTGTGTAGCCGTGATGGTCTCTTCTCGGCGGAGTCCGGGAAGTGAACACGGTTTCTGGGTTATGTCTGACGTAAGTAGGTGTTCAGGATCACCTCTTGATCATTGCTAGCTTCACGACCGTTCTGCTTGTTCTCTTCTCGCCCTCATTTGCGTATGTTAGCCACCATATATGCTTAGTCATTCTTTTGCAACCTCACCACTTTACCCCTTCCTTTCCCATTAAGCTTTGCTAGTCTTGATACCCATGGTAATGGGATTGCTGAGTCCTCGTGGCTCACAGATTACTACAACAACAGTTGCAGGTACAAGTGAAAGCACATTTGCTCCCTAGGTGGTTTTGGTAATTAATGACAACATACTTTGTGGTTGGACTAATGCTTTTATCAAGTATGTTTCAGGAAAGTCAATCACTCTGGCAATGGCAAAAGAACTAGAAGGGTGGACCCCTAAGATGCTAAGGAAAGGATTGGCAAAAGCTCAAGACTCCAATTTTTGGTTTAGTGATCCAAGATCACATTGAGTCCATAGGAAAGCCAATACTATTAAAAGGGGGTGAGGTTATGATGATGATCTGGTTGCTCTAAGTGCTTAGTGATTTATCTCTCAAACAATCAGCAATCTTTCATTCCAACATAAACCCATAAGTAATCTCGGTCCCACCGATTCCAAACTCACCACACCGAGATGAACCACCTCACCATATAGCCAAACCCTAAGAATCTCGGATTTTCCGATTCCAAACTCGGTCATTCGAAATTGGTGTTGCCAACCTTCAGAACATACGTACTCAAATCGGTGTCACCGAGATGAGAAAGTCGGTCCCACCGAGATTGGCAAACCCTAGACTTTGGAAGAATCGGACTAACCGAGATTGTATTTTCGGTCCCACCGAAAATCCCAACGTTCACAAGATTTGAACTTTCGGTCTCACCGAGTTGTCAACTTCGGTCTGACCGAGATTGGTCAAATGTGTGTAACGGTTGGATTTTGTGTGGAGGCTATAAATACCCTCCACCTCCTCTTCATTCGTGGAGAGAGCCATCGAAAGAACTACCACTCCTACCTTACATTTCTGAGAAGAAAACTACCTACCCTTGTGTTGAGATCAAGTTGCTTCACTCCCACCATATGAAACTTGATTTCTAGTCTTTCCAAGTTGCTTTCCACTCAATCCCTTCCTCCACCACAGCCAAATCGGTGAGGAGAGTTGAGTGTTGGGGAGATTATCATTTGAAGCACAAGAGCAAGGAGTTCATCATCACCAACCCCATCTATTACCTTTTGGAGGTGGTGCCTCCTAGATTGGTTAGGTGTCACTTGGGAGCCTCCGTCATGATGTGGAGTTGAACCAAGGAGTTTGTAAGGGCAAGGAGATCGCCTACTTCGTGAAGATCTACCCCGAGTAAGGCTAGTCCTCCGTGGACGTAAGCCATGATGGCATAGACAAGGTTGCTTCTTCGTGGACCCTTCGTGGGTGGAGCCCTCCGTGGACTCATGGCCGTTACCCTCCGTGGGTTGAAGTCTCCATCAACGTGGATTGACGATAGCACCACCTATCGGAACCACGAGAAAAATCTCCGTGTCTCCAATTGCGTTTGCTCTTCACAATCTCTCCCTTACTATTCATGCAATTTACTTTCCGCTGCCCTATACTCTAGAATTGCATGCTTAGTATGTTGCTCGACTTGTATGCATGATGCTTGACTTGTTCTTCACTGTGAATTTGCTATGAACTTATGTTAATCGAAAGGCATAAACTTTTATCTTGTCGAGTTGTCTAATCACCCCCCCTCTAGACACTCTTGCCTTCAACGATCCAACAATTGGTATCAGAGCATTGGTCTCCATTGCTTTGGTTTGCACACCATTGGAGGAAGATGGACGTGTCTACGTTTGGGAGTGTTAGTCATAGAGTTCCTATTCTTGATGGAGTGTCCTATAACTCGTGGAGGACTGAAATGCTTGCTATCTTTAAGATATACAACTTGCGCAAATATGTTGAAACCCCATATGTACCACCATTTGACCCCTTGCACCCCACTGTAGATGAAGAGCTTGATTTGCTTCGCAACCTTAGAACTGTCAATCTTATGGTTAGAGGTTTGCCTGATAACCTGCTTGAGCTTGTCACGAACTTTGAGTGCGCCCATGCTATGTGGAAGTTCTTGGAAGAACTTTATCCGGACTACTCGTTGAGAGGTCTTGATGAAATTCTATACAAGACAGTTGAATTTGATATGTTGCGCCCCAAAGATCCTAACTTTGATAAATGCTTCTTTGAGCTTCGTGATCTTATGAAAAAGAAGGGTGATCCCGGTTTTATCAATGTTCGAATAAGAAATGCTCTTGTTTTGCATTCCGATGACTATTATCACGTTGATAAAACTGATGCAAGTCATTGTCAAATTGACCTAGGTATCGATGATGAATTATCTATGGGTCAATATGATGATGAGCATGAGCATGATGACGATTCGGACACCGAGCTAGACAAGATCATGAAGAGTCTCAGTCTTATGGCAAATATGAGAGACTACATATCCGGTGGCAAAGAATGGATTCTTGATAGTGGATGCACCGATCACATGACCGGAGATGAAGACATGTTTCGAGAGCTTGCAAAGAACGATGGTCCACGCAAGTATGTGACTTTTGGAGATAACTCCAAGGGTAAGGTACTTGGCCTTGGTAAGGTGGCCATATCTCATGATAGCTCCATTAAAAATGTCATGCTTGTTGAATCACTTGGATACAATTTACTTTCCGTGTCTAGATTAGCTGACTTTGGATACAATGTGCTATTCACCAAAGTAGATTGCCAAGTTTTTCGTAGTGACAATCATAACATGGTATTTACTGGCATTCGTAGAGGTGACCTATACATTGTCGATTTCACTAGGAAAGCTCAACCTAGAACTTGCTTTATCGCTAAATCTGCAAAAGGTTGGCTTTGGCATAGAAGGCTTGGACATGTTGGTATGCGAAATTTAGATAAGCTAATCAAAGGAGATCACATTCTTGGTGTTAAAGATGTTTTCTTTGACAAAGATAGACTCTGCAGTGCATGTCAAGCAGGAAAACAAGTAGGAGGAAGTCATCCGTGAAGAATATCATGACCACAAGGAGACCGCTTGAGCTTCTTCATATGGATCTCTTGGTCCCAATGCTTACAAAAGCCTTGGTGGTAACTCCTTTGGTCTAGTTATTGTTGATGACTTTTCCAGATTCGTGGGTATTTCTACTTGATGACAAATCACAGGTTGGAAAATCTTCAAAACCTTTGCTAGAAAGGCTCAGAATCAATTTGAGGTGAAGATCAAGAAGGTTCGGAGTGACAACGGAACGGAGTTCAAGAACGCCCATGTGGACTCTTTTCTCGATGAGGAAGGAATTCTACATGAGTTCTCAGCTACGTACACACCTCAACAAAACGGGGTTGTTGAGAGGAAGAACCGAACGCTCATTGAGATGGCGAGGACAATGCTAGATGAATACAAGACACCAAAACACTTTTGGGGTGAAGCCGTTGAGACAGCTTGTCATGCCATCAACAGACTTTATCTTCACAAGCTTCTCGGCAAGACTTCATACGAGCTCCTCACGGGTAACAAACCCCAAGTGGGATATTTTCGTGTCTTTGGTTCAAAATGCTATATTCTTGACAAGCATCGTCGGTCTAAATTTGCTCCTAAAACTCATGAAGGCTTTTTCCTCGGTTATGGGTCAAACTCTCACACCTACCGTGTCTACAATAATTTCACCCGAAAGGTTGAAGAGACGGTAGATGTGAAGTTTGATGAATCTAATGGCTCATAAGTAGAGCAAATGCCTATTGATGTAGGAGACAAGGACCCATCGAAGCCATTCAAGATTTATCCATTGGAAAGATTCGTCCCATGGAAGTGAAGGAGAGTACCTCATCTACATATGTGGAGCCCCTACCTCACGGCAAGGTGAATCTCAAGGCAACATGGAGGCTTCCACAAGTGGAACTCACCAAGATGAGGAAGTGCGACAAGAAGATCCACCACAACCTCCTTCTCCACCACCTCAAGACAACACCAACAACACAGATGGAGAAGAAGATGAGGATGATGAGGAAGCTCAGCCACGACCACGACAAAAGCTATCCCGAGTTCGAGAAAGAGTCAAGAAAGACCATCCCGTGGAACAAATGATGAATGACATCGACTCCGGGAGAATCACTCGCTCTAAAACTCGTTTAGCTAACTTTTGTGAGCATTACTCATTTATTTCAAGTCTTGAACCTATGAAGGTAGAAGAAGCGCTTGAAGACCCGGACTGGGTGAACGCTATGCATGAAGAGCTGCACAACTTCGAGAGGAACAACGTTTGGTCTTTGGTAGAGAAGCCCAATGATGACCAAAATGTCATTGGAACCAAATGGGTGTTTCGGAACAAGCAAGATGAAGATGGACAAGTCATCCGCAACAAGGCTCGTCTCGTAGCACAAGGTTACACACAAGTCGAAGGTATGGACTATGGTGAGACCTATGCCCCCGTTGCTAGGCTTGAGTCCATTCGCATTCTTCTTGCTTATGCCAACCACCATAACATTACTCTCTATCAAATGGACATTAAAAGTGCTTTTCTGAATGGTGAAATTGAGGAGGAAGTATTTGTGAAACAACCTCCCGGATTTGTGAATCCTAAAAAGCCTAATCATGTTTACAAATTGCATAAAGCTCTTTATGGTCTTAAACAAGCTCCTAGAGCTTGGTACAAATCTTGACTAGCTTTCTTCTTGAAAAAGGATTTGAGATTGGTAAAATTGACTCAACGCTATTCACAAAAGGGTTGACGGTGAACTATTTGTGTGCCAAATATATGTCGATGATATTATCTTTGGTTCAACTAACCTGATTTTAGTGAGAAGTTTGGAAAGCTTATGTCGGAGAAGTATGAGATGTCCATGATGAGTGAACTCAAGTTCTTCCTTGGGTTGCAAATCAAGCAATCTAAGGAGGGTACTTTTGTCTCACAAACTAAGTACACTAAGGATCTCTTCAAGAAGTTCAACATGCAAGAGAGCAAAGGTATGAGAACCCCCATGCCTACTAATGGACATAATGACTTGACAAAAGATGGAGAACCTGTTGATCAAAAGGTTTATCGATCCATGATTGGTTCTCTATTATATCTTTGTGCTTCTCGTCCTGATATAATGCTGAGTGTATGCATGTGTGCTCGATATCAAGCTGCTCCTAAAGAATGTCATCTTAAAGCTGTTAAAAGAATTGTGAGATATTTGATACACACACCTAACTTTGGCATTTGGTATCCTAAGAGGGCCTCTTTCGATCTTGTTGGCTATTCCGACTCGGACTATGCCGGAGACAAGATAGATAGAAAGTCAACTTCGGGTACATGTCAATTTCTTGGTCGATCTCTTGTATCTTGGTCATCCAAGAAACAAAACTCAATATCGTTATCGACTGCAGAAGCAGAATATATTGCTGCTGGTTCGTGTTGTGCTCAGTTGCTATGGATGAAACAAATGATTAAGGACTATGGGATACATGCGAGACATGTTCCTTTGCTTTGTGACAATGAGAGTGCAATTAAGATTGGACACAATCCCGTGCAACACTCTCGCACGAAACACATTGAAGTTCGTCACCATTTTATTCGTGATCACATTGCTAAGGGTGACATTGATCTTAAGCATGTTAAATCGACAAACAGCTTGGATATCTTCACAAAACCACTTGATGAGAAAGTGTTTTGTCGCTTAAGGAGTGAGTTGAACATCATTGATGCTTCAAACTTGGAGTGAAAACTCCATTGATGCATGCAAGGCATGAGCCTATTTGACTAATCCTTGATATTTCTCTTATGATGTTGATCATATGTCTAGGACACATTTGCCCCCTTGTATTGCATCTAACTCCTTGCAGGTACTTGGATGATCTACATTCTACAAGATTATCACACTCACTCAAATCATGAGTAATCTTGTCATTGACCAAGTATCTAGCTCTTGGGATGTTGAGTTCAAGGAACAAAATTCCACATATCCTTTTTGACACCACATACTTCTAGAACTTCACTCATGTCATATTGGATATTCTTGAGTATTTCCTTGCTTGCCTAACCCATGTAGGAAGATGAACTACACACTTGAAAATGGTGCTCCAACTTCACATCCTATGAGCATCAACATCAAGTTCACCTACATGAGAACAAGCAACAACAAGCCCAAGGTATGTCATTCACATCTTGAAAAGCTTTGCTCAAAGTCATGAGTACAAGCAGCTTCAAAAGATGTGATCACATCAAATGCTTAATTGAAAAAATGGTAACCCCATTTTGAGCTTAAACGATGAGTATGACCTATGATCAAATGTTCTCATTTGACTCCTAAGTCAATATACTCAAACATAGGTGACCTAGTCGCCGATCCTTGTCTAGATGAAGTACATATAATTTGGAGTTTTACTATTGTCTCTTTTGATTCTCTTGTTGAGTTTCCTTGTTTAAAAAAAAAAACCTTCATCTAGCGCTCTTTTCATTTCTGTTTCTTTTGTTCTTGTGAATATCCTTTAGCTCTGATAAATTCCCTGAAAATCATTTACAAATTCATTGCAAATCTTCTGAAACATTTCTTGCAAAGTGAGCTGAATTATTTCTACATTTCCTTGGAATTAAACTCGGCGTCACCGATTCAATCATTTCGGTCTGACCGAAAAAGGGATCTGCCCTAAGTCTCTGACCTTCGGACTCACCGATCCATCTCAATTCGGTGTCACCGATTTACATTCACTAGGATATCATCTACTACAGCTCATCCAAATGATTTACATTCTACATACTAAAGTTGCTCAGTTGTGATTCTTAATGAACCCACTTCTTTCCTTCATCTTTCCTGCCTTTCCTGGTCAACTGTCCTTTTCGGCACTTGATGTCAAAGGGGGAGAAGATTTAGGGGGAGCTGGAGATTGGAGGATAAGGGGAGAAAAGATATCTTAAAGGAAGAAAAACATCCTTACCTTAAGGGGGAGAGGATCACATCAAAGCTTTGCCATATATTTCTTTGTGATAACACCGTTGGCATTATTTCTCTTGATTTTGGTTTTCTTGCTCTCACCATTGGTATATTCTGAAAAGTACAATTGGTATTTTATACAATTGGTATCCTCTATTTTATACATTTGGTATCTTCTGAAGATCACAATTGGTATTTTATGGAAAGCAAAATCTCTCAGAGCTCATTGAAAATCTTTTAGTCTTGGGAGACATGTTGGCTGATTCAAGCTAGTGCTCAACATGAGGCACTCTTTATACATGTCATCCCTGGCTTGGTACTCTTGATGTTCTTGCTGTTGGCTGTAGGAATACTCTTGTGTTTATCTAACCGTGTTTTCCCAAGTTTATTTCTTCAGGTACATCACCAAGGAACTTCAAGGTAAGTATATGCATCTTGCAGGATGTGCATGATGGTGACTTGCTTGTGAATACTTGTTTGCAAGAAATCACCATGCACATATGCATCATATCTCATTTACCTTATCTGCTCTGATGCATATAGCCAAGCTGCATGCAGCACATCTAGCTTTTCTCTCATGTGTGCTTGTGGTAGTCCAAAACCAAAATCTAAAATCTTGCACACTTGTAGGGGGAGCTTGTGTACTACATGTTTGTCAAAGCTTTAATGATAATCTTGTCTTTCTTTTAGTAAGCTTTGATATCTTTTTCTGTGTGTTGCCATCAATTACCAAAAAGGGGGAGATTGAAAGCACATTTGCTCCCTAGGTGGTTTTGGTAATTAATGACAACATACTTTGTGGTTGGACTAATGCTTTTATCAAGTATGTTTCAGGAAAGTCAATCACTCTGGCAATGGCAAAAGAACTAGAAGGGTGGACCCCTAAGATGCTAAGGAAAGGATTGGCAAAAGCTCAAGACTCCAATTTTGGTTTATTGATCCAAGATCACATTGAGTCCATAGGAAAGCCAATACTATTAAAAGGGGGTGAGGTTATGATGATGATCTGGTTGCTCTAAGTGCTTAGTGATTTATCTCTCAAACAATCAGCAATCTTTCATTCCAACATAAACCCATAAGTAATCTCGGTCCCACCGATTCCAAACTCACCACACCGAGATGAACCACCTCACCATACAGCCAAACCCTAAGAATCTCGGATTTTCCGATTCCAAACTCGGTCATTCGAAATTGGTGTTGCCAACCTTCAGAACCTTCGTACTCAAATCGGTGTCACCGAGATGAGAAAGTCGGTCCCACCGAGATTGGCAAACCCTAGACTTTGGAAGAATCGGACTAACCGAGATTGTATTTTCGGTCCCACGAAAATCCCAACGTTCACAAGATTTGAACTTTCGGTCTCACCGAGTTGTCAACTTCGGTCCGACCGAGATTGGTCAAATGTGTGTAACGGTTGGATTTTGTGTGGAGGCTATAAATACCCTCCACCTCCTCTTCATTCGTGGAGAGAGCCATCGAAAGAACTACCACTCCTACCTTACATTTCGAGAAGAAAACTACCTACCCTTGTGTTGAGATCAAGTTGCTTCACTCCCACCATATGAAACTTGATTTCTAGTCTTTCCAAGTTGCTTTCCACTCAATCCCTTCCTCCACCACAGCCAAATCGGTGAGGAGAGTTGAGTGTTGGGGAGATTATCATTTGAAGCACAAGAGCAAGGAGTTCATCATCACCAACCCCATCTATTACCTTTTGGAGGGTGGTGCCTCCTAGATTGGTTAGGTGTCACTTGGGAGCCTCCGTCATGATGTGGAGTTGAACCAAGGAGTTTGTAAGGGCAAGGAGATCGCCTACTTCGTGAAGATCTACCCAGTAAGGCTAGTCCTCCGTGGACGTAAGCCATGATGGCATAGACAAGGTTGCTTCTTCGTGGACCCTTCGTGGGTGGAGCCCTCCGTGGACTCGCGCAGCCGTTACCCTTCGTGGGTTGAAGTCTCCATCAACGTGGATTGACGATAGCACCACCTATCGGAACCACGAGAAAAATCTCCGTGTCTCCAATTGCGTTTGCTCTTCACAATCTCTCCCTTACTATTCATGCAATTTACTTTCCGCTGCCCTATACTCTAGAATTGCATGCTTAGTATGTTGCTCGACTTGTATGCATGATGCTTGACTTGTTCTTCACTGTGAATTTGCTATGAACTTATGTTAATCGAAAGGCATAAACTTTTATCTTGTCGAGTTGTCTAATCACCCCCCCCCTCTAGACACTCTTGCCTTCAACGATCCAACAACAAGTTTATGCGATGATCATGACGCGAGAGCGATGCTTGCTTGCGTTGAGTTCTTCTTCTGCTTCTTCGATCAGGGGATAGGTTCCAGGTCGGCAGCCTGGGCTAGTAGGGTGGATATTGTTTGAGTTTCTGTTTATGATTCATCCGTAGTCGGATGTTGTTCTTGTATGTTGTATTGTTGTATTCATGTGGCATTGTATGCCTTTTGTATGTATCTCCACTATTATGTAATGTTGATGTAATGATATCCACCTTGCAAAAGCGTCTCAATATGCGGGTCTATCCTTGGTGGGACCTTCGAGTTCCTTTTGGATAGGGTCACATATTGGGCATGGCAAGTTGGTATCAGAGCCTCGACCGACCTTAGGAGCCCCCCTTGATTGATCGTGTAGTTTGGCCGTTGTTGAGTCTAGAAAAAAACTGATTTCTGAGTCTAGTTATATCGGAGAGTAGGAATTCTTTTTACTCCTCAGCCCCTTCGTCGCTCTAGTGAGGAATCTTGACGTAGGTGTTTTGAACTACTCCTCTTCCCCTTCAAATTTTCTTTAGGATCACGCAGTTGGTTATCCGTTCGTTGTTTCTCAGCTCTGTTCATCCGGTGCATTTCTCGGCAAGTTGACTCGAGCCTCTTCATCTTTGAGTTCAATCCTCAGTTGTTTTCTTTTCCCACCCGCCCACCCTTCTTCTTCTCGGAACCGGAGTCCGTAATCGAGTATCCATTCTACTCTTGCGAAGTCTTTGTTTCTTTCCTCAATGATTTCAACCGGTGTTTTCTCTTCAAGATATTCGTCGATTTCCCCTTCCAGTTGCCTGTGTTTTCCCGCCCTCCTACCCTCTTCTTCCCGGAACCTGAGTATCTTTCAAGCATCAATTTTCATTCGTACGGAGTCTCTTCAGTCTTCCCTCAATCATTTCAACCGGTGGATTCTCGTCTCGTTCGTCATTCTTCATCCTTTTCTTTTTCGGTGGATTCGATTCAAGTTTTTCGGGTTGATCATATTCTTTCTCTCGGCTCAAGTATTTCCCTTTGCTCGTTCGCCTCTCGCCATTTTATCCTTCCGGAGTATGATGCACCGGAACAATTCAAATATTTCAATCATCCCGGTGCATCATCTATCTTTTCAACAATCCTTTTCTACGGTGTTTTCTGTTAGTGGGCCCTAACCCACAGGTCTTTTCCCAGGATCTTACCTGACTCTTCTAATTTCCGGAGCTATTCTCAAATCATTTTGAAGTTTGACGTAAGTATGATTTTCATCAGTCACATGCTTTTCCAAGATCTCTTTCAAATCATTTCATTGTTGGCTCAACCTCTCTGCTTTTCATTCTCCCGGAGTTTCTCAGTAATTTTGGTGGTGTTTCTCGTCATCATTTGAAGATCGAAGAAGAAGATTTCTGTTAAATCTTGCCCGTTCTCCCGGAGATTCGCGGTGCTAGCTCGATGTTATCCTATCAAATTGTTTCAAGTCATACAAATTCTTTTCATCCATCCAGAATATGTCAGGAGTTGTTTTTCCATTTCTTTTCACCGGAGGCCATCATTCCAGTTATCGTTCTCTATTTATCTCGGTGCTTCGTTCAAGTGTTCTTTAATCAGCTCATAATCTCTTGGCTCTTTTGCATCTAAATTCCCTCTACCATATTTGTTCTTCTAATTCTTCTCGGTGATTCATTCTCTTTCATCAATCATTTTTGAATTCTTACGGTGATTCGTTCAAGATTCTTTTCCTTCGTTATCATTTTTAATCCATTCGTTCTTTTCAATCCTACCGGTGGTCCATGAAGACCTTCTCAAGTTTGCGATATATCACTTCTCAATCCTTTTCAAGAAGAATAAGTAATATGCAAAATCCATCTTGTCATCAATCTAAGTTGTTGAAGGATAAGCATACAATAAATCTTATTCTTATTTCATCCAAGTGATTAATCCTTTCCTTCGGAGTTTATTCTTCATGAATAAATTCTAGTTCCAAGTGTTTTCATCTTTTCTTTTCCGGAGTTCAATTTTCCTCGGCCATTTCGGCGGATCCTCCATCTAAATCATCGCAAGGCTCATCTTATTCTTTCATCCTTCATTCTATCTCATCATCCTTTATTTTACCAGAGTACTTCATGGCGATTCTTCATGATTTAATTCATTCTTCAAGAGTTCATCAAGTATCATTCCATCCTCTCAAGTTCTTGTTCTAATCCTTCCTTTTTCAGCCGGAGTTCTGCCTAAATCCTTTCAGTCTTATTCGTTTCTTTTCTCATTCTAACCACTCCGGTTAGAACGAGTGATTTCATAGTCTATCTGATTCCGTGAGTTTTCGATTCTCGTCATTCTCAGCGTTCCTCTCTTCTTCTCGAGTGCTCTCGATTCTTTGTGTCTTCTCTTGAGCTCTTGCTTCACCTCTTCCCTTTTCTATTCCGTCTCGGTCCTAAGATCTCGGGACGAGATCTCTTGTTAGTGGAGGAGTGTTGTAACGCCCCGGATTCGATGCGCCAGGTGTCTGCCAGTTATTCGTCGTTGTTGCCATGTCATTTGCTTGCGTGTAGCACTTTGCCATGTCATCATATGCATTTCATATCATGTCATCATGGGCATTTCATTTTGCATACGTGTTCATCTCATGCATCCGAGCATTTTCCCCGTTGTCCGTTTTGCAATCCGGCACTCCTATGTCATTCGGCGTCCCCTTCTCGCCTCTCTTCGTGTGCGGGTGTTAAATGTTCTCGGAATGGGTTGAAGCTTGGCATGCGGTCTTATTATAGTGTAGACAGAGCGCCTGTCAAGTTTCGTCGCATTCGGAGTCCGTTTGACTGCCCAACCGTTAAACATATAGCGGCATCGCGGCCGGTTTAATTGTCGGACGTTTTCGGTCTCCGAAAACCGTTGTCGGGCCGCACTCCTTCCCTCTCCTCTCAGCCCAACCTCTCTTCACAACCCACCTGCAGCCCTCCTAAACTTCCCTGTCGGTGTCAAAACCGGCGGATCTCGGGTAGGGGGTCCCGAACTGTGCGTCTAGGCGGATGGTAACAGGAGACGAGGGACACAATGTTTTTACCCAGGTTCAGGCCCTCTCGATGGAGGTAATACCCTACGTCATGCTTGATTAATATTGATGATATGGGTAGTACAAGAGTAGATCTACCACGAGATCAAGGAGGCTAAACCCTAGAAGCTAGCCTATGGTATGATTGTTGAGATGTAATGTTGTGTCCTACGGACTAAAGCCCTCCGGTTTATATAGACACCGGAGAGGCTAGGGTTTACGTAGTCGGTTACAATGGTAAGAGATCTTCATATCCGTATTGCCAAGCTTGCCTTCCACGCCAAGGAAAGTACCTTCGAACACGAGCCGAGTCTTCAATCTTCTATCTTCGTAGTATGGGAGTCCGCGGATATTGATAGTCCGCTGTCCGGACACCCCTAGTCCAGACTCCTCGGTAGCCCCGAACCGGTCTTCAATGACGATAAGTCCGGCGTGCATAATGTTCGGCATTGCAAGGCGGGTTCCTCTCCTTGAATAATCCGGAGAAAACAATGAACACCAGGATAGTGTCGGCTCGCAAAATAAATTCCACGTTCCAACGTAGAGAATAAGACATATATCTTGATCCAATCTGGCGGCGTACGCGGCGTGACATCACACCGCCACCAAGCCTTTGTTTGAATTACTATACCACCTCAAAGACGTTTAGCGGCGGTTTCTTGGCACGTCCGTCGAGGTAGATCGTGTTCCCCTTATTCCGGATTCTCATCAATACGTGCGTGGGTAACCCAACCGCGCCATTGATGGTGGCGCTTAGGAGATGAGCGAGTTTTACCAGGCCGGTGAGGGACGCATATTTTCGTCCGCCTATATATAAGGGATAAGGATTTACCTTCTCACCTACGCCTTCTTCCGCCTTTGCCCATCCATCCCTGCGAACCCAAGCTCCAACTCCTAAGCTCGGGCATCCCGCCTCGACCCTTCTCCGAATATGTCCGGAGGGGGAGGCAAATGGATGGCCTCCACCGCCAAGGAGGAGGACATCACCAAGCGCTTGCGACGCGGATACCTTTCGGCGACATCGCGACCGGCTGCCCGACGCGGGGCAGCTCATTCCTACCCCAGGGCCTCATGAGAGGGTTGTTTTCCTCCCCCACTTCCTCCGCGGACTGGGCTTTCCGCTCCATCCATTCGTCCGGGGGCTCATGTTTTACTACGGCCTGGATTTCCACGATCTGGCGCCGAATTTCGTCCTCAATATCTCGGCGTTTATCGTCGTGTGCGAGGCCTTTCTCTGCATTCGGCCCCACTTCGGCCTGTGGCTCAAGACCTTCAACGTCAAGCCGAAGGTTGTGAAGGGGACGCAAGCGTAATGCGGAGGCGCCATGTTGGGCAAGCTGCCCAACGTCCCTTGGCTAGAAGGGACCTTCGTGGACTCCGTCAAGGGGTGGCAATCGGGTGGTTCTACATCACCGAGCCGCGAGCCTACATGGGCGGCGGCCCCAATTTAGATCTGGAATCCCCACGCAGCTCACCTCCCGAAAGAGAAGGGCTTGCACTTTGGGGTGATCCGGTGGAGGTGGCGGGACTTCGAGCCTGCATCAAGAAGCTGGTGAGCAATAGGCTCCGGCTCGTCGATGTGGTCCAAGTCATGCTCCTCCGGCGGATTCTCCCGTGCCAAGAACGGGCATTTAATCTGTGGGAGTTTAATCCGGAACAGCACCAGATGTTGGCGGGCTCTTGATACTACGTCTGAAGGCGCTGGAGGGTGCTGTTCAAAGGCGCAAAGCCCCGCATCCGCGACCGAAGACCGCGGATTCAGCTCGCAGTCTCCGACTGACGAGGTAAGTGATTCGACCCCATTATGGGACACTTATAGTAGTTAGATTGACTCTAGCGAGGTTTTTTTTAATCTGCCTCTTCCTTTGACAGATGGATGGAGAAGGCCAAGCTGCTTATCAGCCCGGCTCCCATGCCAGAAGAACCAGTGGATGCCCTCTTAGCAAGGCTGCTGGTCCCGGCACCGTTCGTGGTGCCGGAGAAGAAGGCCAAGAAGGTGGCCACGGGGACTCGAAAGAGTTCCCGTAATCAGGCGTCTAACGACGACGAGGACTCCTCCCCCGAAGACGAGGAGGAGGAGGAAGAGGAGTACTCTCTCCCGGAGGAGGGAGAGCGGAAGAGGAGGGCCTCCCCAACCGGGGCGGCCGAAGGGTCCAAGAGGGGGAGAACTATTCCCCCGGATAGTTTCGCCAACATCAATGTTGGCGAGGATGAAAGTGCAACTAATCCCCGTGTGGTTTTGGTAATTAATAACAACATATATATCATTGAACTAATAGTTACTTGAGAATCATTTCAGAAAGTTCAGTGATATGGGAATGGCAATGACTGAAGAAGTGGACCCCTCAAAATGCTAAGGCAAGCATTGGCAAAAGCTCAAGACTCCATTTTTGGTTTAGTGATCCAAGATCGCATTGAGTCTATAGGAAAGCCAATACTATTAAAAGGAGATGAGGTTATGTTAATGATCTGGTTGCTCAAAGTGCTTAGTGATACATCTCCTAGACTATCAGCACCTCTCACTTCAAACATACACTCATAAGTAATCTCGGTCCCACCGATTCCATAAACTCAGTCACACCGAGATGAACCACCTCAGCCATATAGCCAAACCCTAGAAACTCGGATTTTCCGATTTCGAACTCGGTCTCACCAAACTGGTGTTGCCAAGCTTCAGAATCTTCATCATCAAATCGGTGTCACCGAGATGATGAAGTCGGTCCCACCGAGATTGGCAAACCCTAGTCTTTGGAAGAATCGGACTCACCGAGATTGTATTTTCGGTCCCACCGAAAATCCCAACGTTCACATGTTTTGAACTTTCGGTCTCACCGAGTTGTCAACTTCGGTCCGACCGAGATTGGTCAAATGTGTGTAGCAGTTGGATTTTGTGTGGAGGCTATAAATACCCTCCAACCCCTCTTCATTCGTGGAGAGAGCCATCGAAAGAACTACCACTCCTACCTTACATTTACGAGAAGAAAACTACCTACCCTTGTGTTGAGATCAAGTTGCTCCACTCCCACCATATGAAGCTTGATCTCTAGCCTTCCCAAGTTGCTTTCCACTCAATCCTTTCTTCCACCACAGCCAAATCAAGTGAGGAGAGTTGAGTGTTGGGGAGATTATCATTTGAAGCACAAGAGCAAGGAGTTCATCATCACCAACACCATCTATTACCTTTTGGAGGGTGGTGCCTCCTAGATTGGTTAGGTGTCGCTTGGGAGCCTCCGTCAAGATGTGGAGTTGAACCAAGAAGTTTGTAAGGGCAAGGAGATCGCCTACTTCGTGAAGATCTACCCCGAGTAAGGCTAGTCCTCCGTGGGCGTATGCCATGGTGGCATAGACAAGGTTGCTTCTTCGTGGACCCTTCGTGGGTGGAGCCCTCCGTGGACTCTCGCAGCCGTTACCCTCCGTGGGTTGAAGTCTCCATCAACGTGGATTGATGATAGCACCACCTATCGGAACCACGAGAAAAATCTCCGTGTCTCCAAATTGCGTTTGCTCTTCTCCACCTCTCTTTACTACATGTGCAATTTACTTTCCGCTGCCAATACTCTAGAATTGCATGTGTAGGGTGATACTTGACTTTATCATCATCGTGAATCTGCCCAAAAACTTGTCTTTATCAAAAGGCTGAATTTTTATATTGTCAAGTAGTCTAATCACCCCCCTCCTCTAGACATACTTTCGATCCTACAAGTGGTATCAGAGCTTTGGTCTCCATTGTATTGGTTTACATTGCATTGGACTCCATAAGCTTGGTTTCACAACCTTGGAGAGTATGGCGTCTAGTGAGGGTAATTTTCGTAGAGGTCCTTACTTTGATGGTTCAAATTTTGCTAGTTGTAAGCATAAAATGAAAATGCATATTCTTGGACATAACCCTGCCGCATGGGGCATTATTTGTGTTGGCTTGCAAGGTGAGTTCTTCGAGGAAGGAAAAGTTCCGGATCGTGAAGCTACAGCGGATGAATTGCGGATGTTGCAAAACAATGCTCAAGCTTGTGACATTCTCTTCAATGCTTTGTGTCCCGAGGAGTTCAACAAAATCAGCCGTCTTGAGAATGCAAAAGATTGGGATACTTTGGTCGAAATGCACGAAGGTACCGAGTCCGTGAAGGAATCAAAGCTAGATGTTCTTCAAGGTCAACTTGACAAGTTCAAGATGAAGGAAGGTGAAGGAGTCGCTGAAATGTACTCTAGGCTTGCTCTCATCACAAATGAGATTGCCGGCTTAGGAAGCGAAGAAATGACCGACCGATTCATCATCAAGAAGATTCTCAGAGCTTTGGATGGAAAGTATGACACCGTGTGCACTTTGATCCAAATGATGCCAAACTACAAGAATCTCAAGCCTACCGAAGTCATTGGAAGAATTGTTGCTCATGAGATGACACTTAAACATAAGGAAGAGCTTCACAACAAGTCAAGTGGTGCTTACAAAGCTACATGTGATGCTCCCACAACCTCAAGTGAAAAGCTAGTTTCCAATGAAGAGATAAGCCTAATGGTGAAGAACTTCAACAAATTCTACAAGAGTAGAAGCAAAGAAAGAAGCTCAAAGTCTAGATCATATGATGAAAAGAGATCTTCTAGTCGTGATCGAAACTACTACAATTGTGGAAGACCCGGACACTACTCAAATGAATGTTCGGCTCCCCACAAGAGAAGAGAAGAATCTCCAAGAAGAAGAAGCTTCATGTATCATCTCTTGCCATGAGTAGCTTCATGTAGCTTTGTCATGCATCATGCTTGTTGTGCATCATGTCTTGTTCATGTGTGGTGTGTTTACCATGGTGTGTGCTTCTTCTCGATAGTTCCCGTTTCGTTGCGATCGTGAGGATGCGTTCGTCTTCGTGTGGTTCGTCTTTGTGGCTTCATCTTCTTCATGGGCTCGTTCTTCTTCCTTACGGGATTTCAGGCAAGATGACCACTACCCTGGATCTCACTACTATCATTGCTATGCTAGTTGCTTCGTTCTATCGCTATGTTGCGCTACCTATTACCTGTTTATCAAGCCATCCCATATTGCCATGAACCCCTAACCTTTGACACCTTTCCTATGCAAACCGTTGTTTGGCTATGATACCGCTTTGCTCAGCCCTCTTATAGCGTTGCTAGTTGCGGTGAAGTTGAAGATTTCTCCATGGTGGGATGTGGTTATGTTGGGATATCACAATATCTCTTATATTATTAATGCATCTATATATTTGGTAAAGGGTGGAAGGCTCGGCCTTATGCCTAGTGTTTTGTTCCACTCTTGCCGCCCTAGTTTCCGTCATACCGGTGTTATGTTCCCGGATTTTGCGTTCCTAACGCGGTCGGGTGATTTATGGGACCCCCATGACAGTTCGCTTTGAATAAAACTTGTCCAGCAAGGCCCAACCTTGGTTTTACCATTTGCCTCACCACCACCTATCCCTTTCCCTTGGGTGGGCCAACCCGAGGGTCATCTTTATTTTAGCCCCCTGTGCCGTTGCTTGTCTAAGTGCTGGTCCGAACTAGAGTCCTTTGCAGCGCCCCCTCAGGGAAACTTGAGGTCTGGTTTTAGTTGTACGGAGTGCTCATCCGGTGTTGCCCGAAGAACGAGATATGTGCAGCTCCTATTGGGATTGTCGGCGCATCGGGCGGCTTTGCTGGTCTTGTTTTACCATTGTCGAAATGTCTTGTAAACCGGGATTCCGAGACTGATCGGGTCTTCCTGGGAGAAGGTCTATTCCTTCGTTGATCGCGAGAGCTCGTCATGGGCTAAGTTGGGACACCCCTACAGGGTTTTAAACTTTCGAGAGCCGTGCCCGCGGTTATGTGGCAGATGGGAATTTGTTAATGTCCTGTTGTAGATAACTTGACACCAGATCCGAATTAAAACGCATCAACCGTGTGTGTAGCCGTGATGGTCTCTTATCGGCGGAGTCCGGGAAGTGAACACGGTTTCTGGGTTATGTCTGACGTAAGTAGGTGTTCAGGATCACCTCTTGATCATTGCTAGCTTCACGACCGTTCCGCTTGTTCTCTTCTCGCCCTCATTTGCGTATGTTAGCCACCATATATGCTTAGTCGCTGCTGCAACCTCACCACTTTACCCCTTCCTTTCCCATTAAGCTTTGCTAGTCTTGATACCCATGGTAATGGGATTGCTGAGTCCTCGTGGCTCACAGATTACTACAACAACGATTCTTGTGTGCAGTGTTTATGCGATGATCATGACGCGAGAGCGATGCGTGCTTGTGTTGAGTTCTTCTTCTGCTTCTTCGATCAGGGGATAGGTTCCAGGTCGGCAGCCTGGGCTAGTAGGATGGATATTGTTTAAGTTTCTGTTTATGATTCATCCGTAGTCGGATGTTGTTCTTGTATGTTGTATTGTTGTATTCATGTGGCATTGTATGCCTTTTGTATGTATCCACACTATTATGTAATGTTGATGTAATGATATCCACCTTGCAAAAGCGTCTCAATATGCGGATCTATCCTTGGTGGGACCTTCGAGTTCCTTTTGGATAGGGTCGCATATTGGGCGTGGCATCCACAGTCTTGTCGGAGGCTCCCAAGTGACACCTAGCCAATCTAGGAGACATCACTCTCCAAGAAGTAACAAATGGTGTGTTGATGATGAACTCCTTGCTCTTGTGCTTCAAATGATAGTATCCCCAACGCTCAACTCTCTCTCTCACAGGATTTCGATTTGGTGGAAAGAAGATTTGAGTGGAAAGCAACTTGGGGAAGGCTAGAGATCAAGATTCATATGGTAGGAATGGAATATCTTGGCCTCAACACAAGTGTAGGTGGTTCTCTCTCAGAAAATGTATGCTGGAAGTGTAGGTTCGTTCTGATGGCTCTCTCCACGAATGAAGAGTGGGTGGAGGGGTATATATAGCCTCCACACAAAATCTAACCGTTACACACAACTTTCCAAACTCGGTGGGACCGAATTGAGAAACTCAGTTGGACCGATTCAACAAATCTAGTGACCATTAGGATTTTCGGTGGGACCGACATGCAACTCGGTACGACCGATATGGTTAGGGTTAGGGCATAATGTAATCTCGGTGAGACCGATTACACAAACTCGGTGGGATCGATTTTGGTAATAAGCTAACCAGAGAGTTTGTCAGGCAAACTCGGTTTGACCGATTACACAAAATCGGTGGGACCAATTTTGGTAATAAGCTAACCAGAGAGTTTGCATTGTAATCTCGGTTGTACCGATTACTCAAACTCGGTGAGACCGATTTTGGTAATGGACATACACAGAGAGATTACAATCCCATTTTGGTGAGACCGAGATCCCTATCGGTGAGACCGATTTGCCTAGGGTTTGTGGCAGTGGCTAAGACATCTGAACTCGGTGGCGCCGGATAGAAAGAATCGGTAGGGCCGAGTTAAACTTTTGGTTTAGGACATATGTGGATGTGAGAATGTAGTTGAGGGCTTTGGAGCATATCACTAAGCATTTTGAGCAAGCAAGCCATTAAGCAACACCTCATCCCCTCTTGATAGTATTGGCTTTTCCTATAGACTCAATGTGATCTTGGATCACTTAAAGTAGAAAATGTAGAGTCTTGATCTTGGAGCTTGAGCCAATCCTTTGTCCTTAGCACCTTGAAGGGGTTCCACATCCTTTAGTCCATGCCACTTCATTTGTTGAACTTGTCTGAAACATACTAGGTAAAAGTGTTAGTCCAACAAGATATAGGTTGACATTAATTACCAAAATCACCCAGGGAGCACTTGTGCTTTCAGAAACCTATAGGGATGGCTCAATAGATTTATCAGAAAGAATAAGTTTGAGGTGGTTTGCTACCAACAACAATTTCTTCTCATGTTCTCAGTTAGATAAGAACATTGGAGTGATTCTTTGTTGCACGTTAAGGGATTGTTATATGATTCAATTATGTTAGCATTGTTGAGAGATTTTATTAGTGAAAGTATGAACCCTGGGCCTTATTTTCAAGCATTGCAATACCGTTCGTGCTCACTTTTGTTACTTGCTACGTTGTTGTTTTTTATTGTTCCTATTACAAAAACCTATGTCTACTATCCATATTACACTTGTATCACCATATCTTCGCTGAACCAGTGCACCTATACAATTTACCATTGTATTTGGTATGTTGGAGATACAAGATACTCTTTGTTATTTAGTTGCAGGGTTGTTGGAGAGAGACCATCTTCATCATACGCCTCCCACGGATTGATAAACCTTAGATCAACTAGTTGAGGGAAAATTGCTACTGTCCTCCAAAACTCTGAGCTTGAAGGCCCAACACGAGTCTACAAGAATAATTTGTGTAGTAGACATCAAGGTCGTAGTTCAAATGGGCCCCCCAATGGGTACTAAAGCACAATGCCTATTAACGGGCCAGATCGTATATGGGCCATAATTTGGCCCAAAATATGTCAGGTGGTTAATGGGCCGGATCCTATATGGGCTATCATTTGGCCCAAAACATGGCAGACTGTTAACGGACCGAATCTGCCGTGGGATGTCATTTGGCCCAAAACATGGCAGACATCTACTGGGTCGAATATTTATGTGGCCCATAATTTGGCCCAAATCGTGGCAGGCTGTTAATGGAAGACCTATTAGTGTATTCCAAAATCTTGTGGGCCTTTGTCTGGGCCGACCTTTTTACCTTAAATGGGCTACTAATGGGTTGTGTCGCGTGTCGACGTATCATAGGCGTGTTCCATCCACTGTATGAATGACATCTATCCCAACGCAGAGTTGGCATGTGGATCCTTCGGTCAATGAGAATTTTACACGTGGAAATTCGCCATTGGTTGTGGCTGTTAACAGGTTATCGCATCCAAATACGGACCCAATAACTTAACGGAGACCAGTTATGGTGGATGCCACGTGCCGGTTACCCTTGACGGAAACAGTTCCATGACGCGGCATCTATCGTCATGAAAGTGACACTTCCGTGAGGATAGTTTCAGTATTTTCATGGAACACTTCTACGACAGCACATATATGAGTATCTTAATTCTATCATAAAATCGTCATGGATGTACATGCATGACAGAAAACATGACCTACAGTGAGAAACACGTATCATCACAGAAGTGTTTTTCGTAGTGCTCCTGTATACCGGAGGAATACCTTGTGTGCTACCAAACGTCACTTCGTAACTGGGTGATCATAAAGATGCTCTACAAGTATCGCTGAAGGTATATGTTGGGTTGGCATGGATCGAGACTGGGATTTGTCACTCCGTGTGATGGAGAGATATCTCTGAGCCCTCTCGGTAATACAACATTGTAAAGAGCTTGCAAGAAATGTGATTAATGAGTTAGTCACGAGATCTTGTATTAAGGAACAAGTAAAGAGACTTGTCAGTAATGAGATTGAACAAGGTATGGAGATACCGACGAGCGAATCTCGGGGAAGTAACATATCACTGGACAAAGGAAATTGCATACGGGATTAACCGAATCCTTGACATCGTGGTTCAACCGATAAAAGATCTTCGTGGAATATGTAGGAACTAGTATGAGCATCCAGGTTGTCACGCCCAAGATGCGACCCTATCCTAAAGGAACTCGAAGGTCCCACCAAGGATAGAAGTGCATCTTGAAGACGCTTTTGCAAGGTGGATATCATTATATCAAACCATTACGTAATAATTGGGGATACATGATAACCCACAGGTATAGGGGATCGCAACAGTTTTCGAGGGTAGAGTATTCAACCCAAATTTGTTGATTCGCCCTCCACCCTCGTGGCCAGGTGGCACCTCCCCCCGTGGTAATTTTTGCACAGTAAATCCTCAAATATTCCCAAAAAAATCATATTAAATTGGCATGGCATTCTGAGGACTTTTATTTTTGGGATATTTTTATATTGCACGGATAAGTCAGGAGACAGGCAGAAAAATACTATTTTACTTTATTTCTACTAAGTAATGTAAAATATAAAGAGGGTATGAAGGTTGTGCTTCTAGTTTCATCCATCTCGTGATCATCAAAATGAACCCACTAACAAGGTTGATCAAGTCTTGTTAACAAACTCATTCCGAATAATCACAGAACTGGAGAAATTTCGAATAACACTAAGTTACCTCAACGGGGATATGCAAATCCTCAACAATAAGAATATCATACTTCTTCTTGATAGTAGGGAGAGGAACTTCAAAACCTCCAAATATAATCGATGGAATTTTTCCAATAGAGTTGATACTATAAACTTGAGGTTGTTTTTTCGGGAAGTGTACCGTGTGCTCATTGCCATTAACGTGAAAAGTGACATTGCCTTTGGTGCAATCAATAACAGCCCCTGCAGTATTAAGGAAAGGTCTTCCAAGAATAATAGACATACTATCATCCTCGGGAATATCAAGAATAACAAAGTCTGTTAAAATAGTAACGTTTGCAACTACAACAGGCACATCTTCACAAATACCGACAGGTATAGCAGTTGATTTATCAGCCATTTGCAAAGATATTTTAGTAGGTGTCAACTTATTCAAATCAAGTCTACGATATAAAGAGAGAGGCATAACACTGACACCGGCTCCAAGATCACATAAAGCAGTTTTAACATAATTTCCCTTAATGGAGCATGGTATAGTAGGTACTCCGGGATCTCCAAGTTTCTTTGGTATTCCACCCTCAAAAGTATAATTAGCAAGCATGGTGGAAATTTCAGCTTCAGGTATTTTTCTTTTATTAGTAATGATATCCTTCATATACTTAGCATAACGATTTGTTTTGAGCACATCAGTTAATCGCATACGCAAAAAGATGGGTCTAATCATTTCAGCAAAGCGCTCAAAATCCTCATCATCCTTTTTCTTGGATGGTTTCGGAGGAAAAGGCATGGGTTTTTGAACCCATGATTCCCTTTCTTTACCATGTTTCCTAGCAACAAAGTCTCTTTTATCATAACGTTGATTCTTTGATTATGGGTTATCAAGATCAACAACAGGTTCAACTTCTACATCATTATCATTACTAGGTTACTAGGTTGAGCATCAACATGAACATTATCATTAACATTATCACTAGGTTCATGTTCATCACCTGATTGTGTTTCAGCATCAGACGTAGAGATGTCATTCGGGTTCTCAGGTGGTTCAGCAATAGGTTCACTAGAAGTTTGCAAAGTCCTATCATTTTTCTTTTTCTTCTTTTTAGAAGAACTAGGTACATCAATATTATCTCTTTGAGAATCTTGCTCGATTATCTTAGGGTGGCCTTCAGGATACAAAGGTTCCTGAGTCATTCTACCAGTTCTAGTAACCACTCTAACAGCATAATCAATTTTCTTACTATTCATTTCATCAAGCGCTTCTTTCTGAGCTTTAAGTACTTGTTCTACTTGAATGGTGACCATAGAAGTATGTTTGCTAACAAGTTTAAGTTCACCTCTAATATCAGCCATATAATCACCCAAGCGTTTAATCATAAAGGTATTCTATTTCAATTGTCTACCAAAATAAGCATTTAAGTCATCTTGCTTAAACATAAAGTCATCAAACACATCCAAGCACTGACTAGCAATTTTAGTAGGAGGGACTTCAGCTTTATCATATCTATAGAGAGAATTTACCCTTACTACGTGGTGGGATATCGGAGGTTCTTGATAAATAAGTAATTGAGATCATATACTTCTTCAACAGGCGGTAAATTAAGACCATGTATTTCTTCAATAGGAGGTAAATTCTTAACATCTTCAGCTTTAATACCTTTTTCTTTCATAGATTTCTTGGCCTCTTGCATATCTCCGGGACTGAGAAATAGAACACCTCTCTTCTTCGGAGTTGGTTTAGGAATAGGCTCAGTAATTGGCTCGGGAACTGGCTCAGGAGGTGGCTCGGGAGGTGCCCAGTTATTTTCATTTGCCAACATATTATTCAATAGAATTTCAGCGTCATCCGGTGTTCTTTCCCTGAAAAGAGAACCAGCACAACTATCCAGGAAATCTCTGGAAGCATCTGTTAGTCCATTATAAAAGATATCGAATATTTCATGTTTCTTAATAGGATGATCAGGCAAAGCATTAAGTAACTTGAGAAGCCTCCCCCAAGCTTGTGGGAGACTCTCTTTTTTAATTTGCACAAAATTGTATATTTCCCTCAAGGCAACTTGTTTCTTATGAGCAGGGAAATATTTAGCAGAGAAGTAATAAATCATATCCTGGGGACTTTGCACACAACCAGGATCAAGAGAATTGTACCATATCTTATCATCACCCTTTAATGAGAACGGAAATATCTTTAGTAAATAAAGGTAGCGCGATCTCTCATTATTAGTAAACAGGGCAGCTATGTCATTTAACTTAGTAAGATGTGCCACAACAGTTTCAGATTCATAGCCATAAAAAGGATCAGATTCAACCAAAGTAATTATATCTGGATCAACAGAAAAATCATAATAATCCTGATCAGGAACACAGATAGGTGAAGTAGCAAAAGCAGGGTCAGGTTTCATTCTATCTCTAAAAGATTCTTTACTCCATTTAACTAGCAACCTCTTAAGTTCACGTCTATCCTGGCAAGCAAGAATAGCTGCAGAAGATTCAGCATCAAAAAGATAACCTTCAGGAATAGCAGGCATGATTTCATCATCACTAACATCATCGTGTTCAGGTACAATAATTTCTCTTTCTCTAGACCTAGCAATTTGCTCATCAAGAAATTCACCAAGGGGCACAGTAGTATCAAGCATAGAAGTAGTTTCATCATAAGTATCATGCATAGCAGAAGTGGCATCATCAATAGCATGCGACATATCATAATTCACAGTAGTAGTAGGTTTAGGTGTCGCAAACTTACTCATAACAGAAGGAGAATCTAGTGCAAGGCTAGATGGCAGTCCCTTACCTCCCCTCGTAGTTGAGGGCAAAATAGTAGTTCGACCATCTTTCAAGTTCTTCATAGTGTCCAGCAGATATAAATCCCAAGTGACTCAAAGAATAGAGCTATGCTCCCCGGTAACGGCGCCACAAAAAGGTCTTGATAACCCACAAGTATAGGGGATCGCAACAGTTTTCGAGGGTAGAGTATTCAACCCAAATTTGTTGATTCGACACAAGGGGAGCCAAAGAATATTCTCAAGTATTAGCAGCTGAGTTGTCAATTCAACCACACCTGGAAACTTAATATCTGCAGCAAAGTGTTTAGTAGCAAAGTAATATGATAGTGGTGGTAATGGTAACAAAAGTAAAGACAACAAAAGTAATGTTTTTGGTATTTTCTAGTGATTGTAACAGTAGCAACGAAAAAGTAAATAATCAAGAATAGTATATGGAAAACTCGTAGGCACTGGAGCGATGAATAATTATGTCGGATGTGGTTCGTCATGTAACAGTCATAACATAGGGTGACACAGAACTAGCTCCAGTTCATCAATGTAATGTAGGCATGTATTCCGTTTATAGTCATACGTGCTTATGGAAAAGAACTTGCATGACATCTTTTGTCCTACCCTCCCGTGGCAGCGGGGTCCTATTGGAAACTAAGGGATATTAAGGCCTCCTTTTAATAGAGAACCGGAACAAAGCATTAGCACATAGTGAATACATGAACTCCTCAAACTATGGTCATCACCGGAGTGGTCCCGATTATTGTCACTTGAGGTTGCGGATCATAACACATAGTAGGTGACTATAGACTTGCAAGATAGGATCAAGAACACACATATATTCATGAAAACATAATAGGTTCAGATCTGAAATCATGGCACTCGGGCCCTAGTGACAAGCATTAAGCATAGAAAAGTCATAGCAACATCAATCTCAGAACATAATGGATACTAGGGATCAAACCCTAACAAAACTAACTCGATTACATGATAAATCCCATCCAACCCATCACCGTCCAGCAAGCTTACGATGCAATTACTCACGCACGACGGTGAGCATCATGAAATTGGTGATGGAGGATGGTTGATGATGACGACGGCGACGAATCCCCCTCTCCGGAGCCCCGAACGGACTCCAAATCAGCCCTCCCGAGAGAGATTAGGGCTTGGCGGTGGCTCCGTATCGTAAAACGCAATGATTTCTTCTCTCTGATTTTTTTTCTCCGCGAAAGCCAATATATGGAGTTGGAGTTGGCGTCGGAGGGCCACCAGGGGGCCCACGAGGTAGGCGCGCCCAGAGGGGTGCGCCCCCCAACCTCGTGGACAGGGTGTGGGCCCCCTGGCCTTCATCTTTGGCGACGATTTTTCTTTATTTTTTCTAAGGTATTCCGTGGAGTTTCAGGTCATTCCGAGAACTTTTATTTTCTGCACAAAAAACAACACCATGGCAATTCTGCTGAAAACAGCGTCAGTCCGGGTTAGTTCCATTCAAATCATACAAGTTAGAGTCCAAAACAAGGGCAAAAGTGTTTGGAAAAGTAGATACGACGGAGACGTATCAATACATACAAGGCATACCAATGCCGCAAGGGTACAACAATACATCATACATAAGATCAACATCCGACTACGGATGAAACACAAACAGAAGATCAAACGACATTCACCCTGCTAGCCCAGGCTACCGACCTGGAACCTATCCCCTCATCGAAGAAGAAGCAGAAGAAAAACTCCAAAACAAGTAAACATCGCTCTCGCGTCATGATCATTGCATAACCTGTACCTGCAACCGTTGTTGTAGTAATCTGTGAGCCACGAGGACTCGGCAATCCCATAACCATGGGTATCAAGACTAGCAAAGCTTAATGGGTAAGGAAGGGGTAAAGTGGTGAGGTTGCAGCAGCGACTAAGCAAGTATGGTGGCTAACATACGCAAATAAGAGCGAGAAGAGAAGCAAACGGAACGGTCGTGAAGCTAGCAATGATCAAGAGGTGATCCTGAACTCCTACTTACGTCAAACATAACCCAAAACCGTGTTCACTTCCCGGACTCCACCGAAAAGAGACCATCACGGCTACACACGCGGTTGATGTGTTTTAATTAAGTCAAGTGTCAAGTTCTCTACAACCGGATATTAACAAATTCCCATCTGCCACATAACCGCGGGCACAGCTCTCGAAAGTTTATACCCTGCAGGGGTGTCCCAACTTAGCCCATCACAAGCTCTCACGGTCAACGAAGGATATTCCTTCTCCCAGGAAGACCCGATCAGTCTCGGAATCCCGGTTTACAACACATTTCGACAATGGTAAAGCAAGACCATCAAAGCCGCCCGATGTGCCGACAAATCTCGATAGGAGCTGCACATATCTCATTCTCAGGGCACAACGGATGAGCAAGACGTCGGGTTGGCATAGACCCTAGTTGCCCAGGGGGCGCCGGACATCGCTCGGTTTGGACCAGCACTCGGAGGAGAACTGGCCCGGGGGGTAAATAAAGATGACCCTCGGGCTCCGGAAACCCAAGGGAAAAAAGGGCTAGGTGAGGCAAATGGTAAAACCAAGGTTGGGCCTTGCTGGAGGAGTTTTATTCAAAGCAAGCTGTCAAGGGGGTCCCATAAATCACCCAACTGCGTAAGGAATGCAAAATCAAGGAACATAACACCGGTATGACGGAAACTAGGGCGGCAAGAGTGGAACAAAACACCAGGCATAAGGCCGAGTCTTCCACCCTTTACCAAGTATATAGATGCATTAATTAAATAAGAGATATTGTGATATCCCAACTTAATTCTGTCCATCATGGAGCAATCTTCAACTTCACCTGCAACTAACAACGCTATAAGAGGGGCTGAGCAAAGCGGTAACATATCCAAGCAATGGTTTGGTAGGAAGGGTGAAAAGGTTAGAGGCTGACATGGCAATTTGGGAGGCTTGAAGACCAAATGATAGGTAGCGCAACATAGCGATAGAACGAAGCAACTAGCATAGCAATGATAGTAGTGAGATCCAAGGTGACGGTCATCTTGCCTGAAATCCCGCTAGGAAAAAGAACGAGTCAATGAAGAAGACAAACGGACGTAGTCGAACGAATCCTCACACTCCGGAACGAAACCGAAGCTAACGAGAGAAGCAACCCGGAAAGAAGCAAACAACATGGTAAACACACAAGCATAAACATGGCATGATGCACAAACAAGTATGATGCATGTCCGGTTTAATGAGGCATTGGCATGGCAAAGTGCAACAAACAATACTACAAGTTAAGTGGAGCTCAATATGCAACGAGTTGCATATTGACAAAACACCACATTGACATATTTAGTTTAATCTCGTTTAAGCTACCAAACAATATTAAATGTTGTTAAACATGTCAAGAGGTGAAGCATAATTAAGCTACCTATCTAGGCAAGTTTAAATGAGGCCGGAACAACAAGCAACAATTCCGGAAAATCCTCATGTCCATATTTAGAATTTGGTACTGTTCTGCCCTAAAACATATTTTAATGTTGTTAAACAGCAAAATAAAGTACAACAAGTTAATCTATGCATTTTTCTACCCCATCTACATATAAAGTTTATTTAAAATGGAGCTACGGTTATTTAGTTATGAAATAAATCATTTTAACATGGCATTTGAGCAAATTTAAACAAACAACATTTTAAACATTTTAAACATGGATGAAAGTGGCATATTATTAATCTACACAAAATTCTAAACATTTTACATGTTTAAATCATTTTAATCTGATGCACGGTTCATGAGTTACTAAATGCATGAAGATGAGGGTCTTTTGTGTAAAACTGCAAAACCTGGGATAATTGCTAAAATTGCAGATCTGAAAAGAAAACTACACGGGCCGAAACTGAAACTGGAGCAGGCCCAACAGTAAAAAAAAACAAGAGGCGCTGGGGGTGGCCTCACCATGGGCCATGGCCCAGTTCGACGGTGAGGTGAGGCCGGCAGGAGAGGCTGGCGCGCTGGGCCTTGAGGCACTGCGGCTGGCGCGGGTCGCGGTCAACGCTCGGGAGGAGCGATACGTTGCTGCTCTCGTTCCTGAAGAACAGAAACAGCAGCACCATGGTGATGGATAAGAAGCCGGCAGGGGGGTCCTGGCGGCGGGGTTGGCAGGAACCGGCCGGAACGGGCAGAACGGAGCGCGGGGAGGCACCTGGGTTCAGATCCGGCAAGAGGAGGCGCAGGCAAGCTGAGGTCGGCCTGAACTGGAGACTGCGATGGCCATGGGGCTCGGGCTTCAGGCGCCTGGTTCCTGTCCCTGACGAAGAGGGGCAGAGAGATGAGACAGAGAAGAAAGAAGGAGAGGGAGGCAGCAGGGCATGACGCGAACCTCCTGGTTCGATGAAGGGGAGGCACAGCGGCACGAGAGAGGCCGGCGGCGCCATGGCTGTAGAACGGGGCGTCGGCTGCAGGTCTTGGCGGCTCGGTGAAGAGGAGCAGCAGCGGACAGGCGCGGCTCCAGCAGAGGGTTTGGCGAGGTGGAGGGAGGCGGACGACGCGGATCCGGCGGGGATAGGCTGGAACTAGCCGGATCCAGCAGTGGGGTGACGAACGGGCAGTGGCCATGGCGGTTGAGGTCATTGGTGGTGGCGTAGTGACGAGGCCAAGGCTGACTCCTTTCAGTCCCTGCGAGAAGAAGCAGAGGAAGAGAGAGATGAGATGATAGGGAGGGAAACAGAGGGAAGAAGGACAAGGGAGAGGGCGAGGGAGTCCTGGCCTGGTGCTCTGGTGACCTGGAGCTGCGGCCGAAGATGCGGAAACTGCTGCTGCTTGCGGGGGTACTCCGGGCAGGGGCTTGAGGACGGGCGAGGCAACAAGGAGGCAGGACCTCAGGTGCTTGCGGACGAGGGCGAGGAAGGTGGAGCTCGGGCTCCTGGTTGCTGCTCGGGAGGCGCGAAGCAGAGGAGGCTCGAGGATGGATGGGTGGATCGAGCAGAGGCCGGGTGATAGTTGGTCGGGGATGGATCCCAAGGAAGAGGATCGGGGCGGCGGCGGTGTTGGGGAACGTAGTAATTTCAAAAAAATCCTACGTACACGCAAGATCATGGTGATGGCATAGCAACGAGAGGGGAGAGTGATGTCCACGTACCCTCGTAGACCGTAAGCGGAAGCGTTATGACAACGCGTTTGATGTAGTCGTACGTATTCACGATCCGACCGATCCAAGTACCGAACGTACGGCACCTCCGAGTTCAGCACACATTCATCTCGATGACGATCCCCGAACTCCGATCCAGCAAAGTGTCGGGATGAGTTCCACAAGACGACGGCGTGGCAGGACGATGATGATGATGCTCTACCGCGCAGGCTTCACCTAAACTCGTGGACGATATGACCGAGGTGGAATATGGTGGAGGGGGCACCGACACGGCTAAGGAACGATCCTTAGATCAACTTGTGTGTTCTAGGGTGCCCCCGCCTCGTGATATAAAGGAGCAAGGGGGTGCGGCCGGCCCTAGGAGGAGGAGCGCCGGAGGAGTCCTGCTCCCACCGGGAGTAGGACTCCCCCCTTTCCCTAGTTGGACTAGGACTTGGGGGGAAGGAGGAGAGGGGGGGAAAGGAAAGGGGGGGCCCCGCCCCCCCTCCTTGTCCTATTCGGACTTGGGGGGAGGGGCGTGCGGCTGCCCCTTGTCCCCTTCTCCTCTTCCTCCACTAGGCCCAATAAGGCCCATTAGGTCACCGGGGTTCAGTAACTTCCTGTACTCGGTAGAAATGCCGATTTCACCCGGAACACTTCCGATGTCCAAACATAGGCTTCCAACATATCAATCTTTATGTCTCGACTATTTCGAGACTCCTCGTCATGTCCGTGATCACATCCGGGACTCCAAACAAACTTCGGTACATCAAAACTTATAAACTCATAATGAAACTGTCATCGTAATGTTAAGCGTGCGGACCCTACGGGTTCGAGAACTATGTAGACATGAACTAGAACTATTCTCGGTCAATAACCAATAGCGGAACCTGGATGCCCATATTGGCTCCTACATATTCTACGAAGATCTTTATCGGTCAAACCGCATAACAACATACGTTGTTCCCTTTGTCATCGGTATGTTACTTGCCCGAGATTCGATCGTCGGTATCCAACACCTAGTTCAATCTCAAGCATCGGCAAGTCTCTTTACTCATTACGTAATGCATCATTCCGTAACTAACTCATTAGCTACATTGCTTGCAAGGCTTGTAGTGATGTGCATTACCGAGAGGGCCCAGAGATACCTCTCCGACAATCGGAGTGACAAAACCTAATCTCAAATACGCCAACCCAACATGTACCTTCAAGACACTGTAGTACCCTTTATAATCACCCGATTACGCTGTGACGCTTGGTAGCGCCTAAAGTGTTCCTCCGGTAAACGGGAGTTGCATAATCTCATAGTTACAGGAACATGTATAAGTCATGAAGAAAGCAATAGCAATATACTAAATGATCAAGTGCTAGGCTAACGGAATGGGTCATGTGAATCACATCATTCTCCTAATGATGTGATCCCATTAATCAAATGACAACACATGTCTATGGTTAGGAAACATAACCATCTTTGATTAATGAGCTAGTCAAGTAGAGGCATACTAGTGACGTTATGTTTGTCTATGTATTCACACATGTATCATGTTTCCGGTTAATACAATTCTAGCATGAATAATAAACATTTATCATGATATGAGGAAATAAATAATAACTTTATTATTGCCTCTAGGGCATATTTCCTTCAGTCTCCCACTTGCATTAGAGTCAATAATCTAGTTCACATCGCCATGTGATTTAATACCAATATTCATATATGTATATGATTAACACCCATAGTTCACATCTTCATGTGACAAACACCCAAAGGGTTTACTAGAGTCAATAATCTAGTTCACATCTCTATGTGATTAACACCCAAAGAGTACTAAGGTATGATCATGTTTTGCTCGTGAGAGAATTTAGTCAACGGGTTTGTCACATTCAGAGACGTATGTATTTTGCAAATATTGTATGTCTACAATGCTCTGCACGGAGCTAATCTAGCTAATTGCTCCCACTTTCAATATGTATCCAGATTGAGACTTAGAGTCATCTGGATTGGTGTAAAAGCTTGCACCGATGTAACTCTTTACGACGGGCTCTTTTATCACCTCCATAATCGAGAAATATTTCCTTAGTCCTTACTAAGGATATTCTTGACCAATGTCCAGTGATCTACTCCTAGATCACTATTGTATTCCTTACCAAATACGTAACAAGGTATACAATAGGTCCGGTACATAGCATAGCATACTTTATAGAACCTATGGTCGAGGCATAGGGAATGACTTTCATTCTCTTTTTATTTTCTCATTGTGGTCGGGATTTGAGTCTTACTCAATTTCATACCTTGCAACACAGCAAGAACTCTTTCTTTGATCTGCTCCATTTTGAACTACTTCAAAATCTTGTCAAGGTATGTACTCATTGAAAATCTTATCAAGTGTCTTGATCTATCTCAATAGATCTTGATGCTCAATATGTAAGTAGCTTTGTCGAGGTCTTTTTGAAAAAAACTCCTTTCAAACACTCCTTTATGCTTTGCGAATAATTCTACATTATTTCCGATCAACAATATGTCATTCACATATACTTATCGAAATGTTGTAGTGCTCCCACTCACTTTCTTGTAGATACAAGGCTTCACCGCAAGTCTCAGATAAAACTATATGCTTTGATCAACTTATCAAAGCGTATATTCCAACTTTGAGATGCTTGCACCAGTCCATAGATGGATCGCTGGAGCTTGCACATTTTGTTAGCACCTTTAGGATTGACAAAACCTTCTGGTTGTATCATATACAACTCTACTTTAATAAATCCATTAAGGAATGTAGTTTCGACATCCATTTGCCAAATTTCATAAAATGTGGCAATTGCTAACATGATTCGGACAGACTTTTAAGCATCAATACGAGTGAGAAAATCTCATTGTATTCAACACCTTGAACTTTGTCAAAAACCTTTTTCGACAAGTTTAACTTTGTAGATAGTAACACTACTATCAGCGTCCATCTTCCTCTTGAAGATCCATTTATTTTCTATGACTTGCTGATCATCGGGCAAGTCCACCAAAGTCCACACTTTGTTCTCATACATGGATCCCATCTCAGATTTCATGGCCTCAAACCATTTTGCGGAATCTGGGCTCATCATCGCTTCCTCATAGTTCGTAGGTTCATCATGGTCTAGTAACATGATTTCCGAATAGGATTACCGCACCACTCAGTGCGGACTGCACTCTGGAAGACCTATGAGGTTCTCAGTAGTAACTTGATCAAGTTTCATGATCATCATCATTAGCTTCCTCACTAATTGGTGTAGGAATCACTGGAACTGATTTCAGTGATGAACTATTTTCCAATTCAGGATAAGGTACAGTTACCTCATCAAGTTCTACTTTCTTCCCACTCACTTCTTCCGAGAGAAACTCCTTCTCTAGAAAGGATCCATTCTTAGCAACGAATGTTTTGCCTTCGGATCTGTGATAGAAGGTGTACCCAACAGTTTCCTTTGGGTATTCTATGAAGATGCACTTCTTCGATTTGGGTTCGAGCTAATCAGGTTGAAAACCTTTTTCATATAAGCATCGCAACTCCAAACTTTAAGAAATGACAGCTTAGGTTTACTGCTAAACCATAGTTCATACGGTGTCGTCTCAACGGATTTAGATGGTGCCCTTTTAACGTGAATGCAGCTGTCTATAATGCATAACCCCAAAACAATAGTGGTAAATCAGTAAGAGACATCGTAGATCGCACCATATCCAATAAAGTGCGGTTACGACGTTCGGACACACCATAACGTTGTGGTGTTCCAGGTGGCGTGAGCTGTGAAACTATTCCACGTTATTTTAATTGAAGACCAAACTCGTAACTCAAATATTCGTCTCCGCGATTAGATCGCAGAAACTTTATTTTCTTGTTATGATGATTTTTCCACTTCACTCTGAAATTCTTTGAACCTTTCAACTATTTCAGACTTATGTTTCATCAAGTAGATATACCCATATCCGCTCAAATCATCTTGTGAAGGTCGAAAATAACGATACTTTTGCCACGAGCATCAACACTCATTGGATCGCATACATCGGTATGTATTATTTCCAATAAGTCAAGAGCTTGTTCCATTGTTCCGAGAACGGAGTTTTAGTCATCTTGCCCAAAAGGCACGGTTCGCAAGCATCAAATGATTCATAACCAAGTGATTCCAAAAATCCATCTTTATGGAGTTTCTTCATGCGCTTTACATCGATATGACCCAAACGGCAGTGCCACAAATAAGTTGCACTATCATTATTAACTTTGCATCTTTTGGCATCAATATTATGAATATGTGTGTCACTACGATCGAGATCCAACAAACTATTTTCATTGGGTGTATAACCATCGAAGGTCTTATTCATGTAAACAGAATAACAATTATTCTTTAACTTCAAATGAATAACTGTATCGCAATAAACATGATCAAATCATATTCATGCTCAACACAAACGCTAAATAACATTTATTTAGATTTAACACCAATCTCAAAAATATAGGGAGTGTGTGATGATGATCATATCAGTCTTGGAACTATTTCCAACACTCATCGTCACTTCCCCTCAACTATTCTCTGTTTATTATGTAACTCCTGTTTTGAGTTACTAATCTTAGCAACCGAACAAGTATCAAATACTCAGGGGCTACTATAAACACTGGTAAGGCACACATCAAACACCTGTATATCAAATATACCCTTGTTCACTTTGCCATCCTTCTTATCCACCAAATATTTAGGGCATTTCCGCTTCCAGTGACCATTTCCTTTGCAGTGTAAGCACTCAGTTTCAGGCTTTGGTCCAGCTTTGGTCTTCTTCACGGAGTGACAACTTGTTTGCCATTCTACTTGAAGTTTCCTTTCTTTCCTTTGCCCTTTTCTTGAAACTAGTGGTCTTGTCAATCATCAACACTTGATGCTCTTTCTTGATTTCTACCTTCGTCGATTTCAACGTCACGAAGAGCTCGGGAATCGTTTTCTTCATCCCTTGCATACTATAGTTCATCATGAAGTTCTAGTAACTTAGTGATGGTGACTAGAGAATTCTATCAATCACTATTTTATCTCGAAGATTAACTCCCACTTGATTCAAGCGATTGAAGTACCTGCACAATCTGAGCACATGCTCACTAGTTGAGCGATTCTCCTCCATCTTTTAGCTATAGAACTTGTTGGAGACTTCATATCTCTCAACTCGGTATTTGCTTGAAATATTAACTTCAATTCTCGAACATCTCATATGGTCCATGACGCTCAAAACATCTTTGAAGTCCCGATTCTAAGCCGTTAAGCATGGTGCACTAAACTATCAAGTAGTCATCATATTGAGCTAGCCAAACATTCATAACGTCGCATCCGCTCCCGCAATAGGTTTTTCACCTAGCGGTGCATCAAGGACATAATTCTTCAGGCAGAATGAGGATAAACCTCGGATCACAGATCCAATCCGCATCATTGCTACTAACATCTTTCAACACAGTTTTTCTAGGAACATATCAAAATAAACATATGAAAGCAACAACGCGAGCTATTGATCTATAACATAATTTGCAAAATACTACCAGGACTAAGTTCATGATAAATTAAAGTTCAATTAATCATATTACTTAAGAACTCCCACTTAGACACACATCTCTAGTCATCTAAGTGATCACGTGATCCAAATCAACTAAACCATGTCCGATCATCACGTGAGATGGAGTACTTTCAATGGTGAACATCACTATGTTGATCATATCTACTATATGATTCACGCTCGACCTTCGGTCTCCGTGTTCCGAGGCCATATCTGTTATATGCTAGGCTCGTCAAGTTTAACTCGAGTATTCGCGTGTGCAACTGTTTTGCACCCGTCGATTTGAACGTAGAGCCTATCACACCCGATCATCACGTGGTGTCTCAGCACGAAGAACTTTCGCAATGGTGCATACTCAGGGAGAACACTTCTTGATAATTAGTGAGAGATCATCTTAAAATGCTACCGTCAAACTAAGCAAAATAAGATGCATAAAGGATAAACATCACATGCAATCAATATAAGTGATATGATATGGCCATCATCATCTTTTGCTTGTGATCTCCATCTTCGAAGCACCGTCGTGATCACCATCGTCACCGGTGCGACACCTTGATCTCCATCGTAGCATCGTTGTCGTTACGCCATCTATTGCTTCTACGACTATCGCTACCGCTTAGTGATAAAGTAAAGCAATTATAGGGCGTTTGCATTTCATACAATAAAGCGACAACCATATGGCTCTCGCCGATTGCCGATAACTTCGTTACAAAACATGATCATCTCATACAATAAAATATAGCATTACGTCTTGACCATATCACATCACAACATGCCCTGCAAAAACAAGTTAGACGTCCTCTACTTTGTTGTTGCAAATTTTACGTGGCTGCTACGGGCTTAGCAAGAACCGTTCTTACCTACGCATCAAAACCACAACTATAGTTCGTCAAGTTAGTGCTGTTTTAACCTTCGCAAGGACCGGGCGTAGCCACACTCGATTCAGCTAAAGTGAGAGAGACAGAAACCCGCCAGCCACCTTTAAGCACGAGTGCTCGTAACGGTGAAACCAGTCTCGCGTAAGCGTACGCGTAATGTTGGTCCGGGCCGCTTCATCTCACAATACCGCCGAACCAAAGTATGACATGCTGATAAGCAGTATGACTTGTATCGCCCACAACTCACTTGTGTTCTACTCGTGCATAGAACATCTACGCATAAAACCAGGCTCGGATAACACGGTTGGGGAATGTAGTAATTTCAAAAAAATTCCTACGTACACGCAAGATCATGGTGATGGCATAGCAACGACAGGGGAGAGTGTTGTCCACGTACCCTCGTAGACCGTAAGCGGAAGCGTTATGACAACGCGGTTGATGTAGTCGTACGTCTTCACGATCCGACCGATCCAAGTACCGAACGTACGGCACCTCCGAGTTCAGCACACATTCATCTTGATGACGATCCCCGAACTCCGATCCAGCAAAGTGTCCGGGATGAGTTCCGTCAGCACGACGGCGTGGTGACGATGATGATGATGCTCTACCGGCGTAGGGCTTCGCCTAAACTCCGCAACGATATGACCGAGGTGGAATATGGTGGAGGGGGGCACCACACACGGCTAAGGAATGATCTGTAGATCAACTTGTGTGGTCTAGGGTGCCCCCCTGCCCCCGTATATAAAGGAGCAAGGGGGGTGCGGCCGGCCCTAGGAGGAGGCGCGCTGGAGGAGTCCTACTCCCACCGGGAGTAGGACTCCCCCTTTCCCTAGTTGGACTAGGACTTGGGGGAAGGAGGAGAGGGGGGAAAGGAAGGGGGGCGCCGCCCCCCCCCCTCCTTGTCCTATTCGGACTTGGGGGGGAAAGGCGCGCGGCTGCCCCTTGTCCCCTTCTCCTCTTCCTCCACTAGGCCCAATAAGGCCCCATTAGGTCACTGGGGGGGTTCCGGTAACCTCCCGGTACTCCGGTAAAATGCCGATTTCACCCGGAACACTTTCGATGTCCAAACATAGGCTTCCAATATATCAATCTTTATGTCTCGACCATTTCGAGACTCCTCGTCATGTCCGTGATCACATCCGGACCAACAAACTTCGTACATCAAAACTTATAAACTCATAATGAAACTGTCATCGTAACGTTAAGCGTGCGGACCCTACGGGTTCGAGAACTATGTAGACATGACCTAGAACTATTCTCGGTCAATAACCAATAGCGGAACGTGGATGCCCATATTGGCTCCTACATATTCTACGAAGATCTTTATCGGTCAAACCGCATAACAACATACGTTATTCCCTTTGTCATCGGTATGTTACTTGCCTGAGATTCGATCGTCGGTATCCAATACCTAGTTCAATCTTGTTACCGGCAAGTCTCTTTACTCGTTATGTAATGCATCATTCCGTAACTAACTCATTAGCTACATTGCTTGCAAGGCTTGTAGTGATGTGCATTACCGAGAGGGCCCAGAGATACCTCTCCGACAATCGGAGTGACAAAACCTAATCTCGAAATACGCCAACCCAACATGTACCTTCGAAGACACCTGTAGTACTCCTTTATAATCACCCAGTTACGTTGTGACGTTTGGTAGCACCCAAAGTGTTCCTCGGGTAAACGGGAGTTGCATAATCTCATAGTTACAGGAACATGTATAAGTCATGAAGAAAGCAATAGCAATATACTAAACGATCAAGTGTTAGGCTAACGGAACGGGTCATGTCAATCACATCATTCTCCTAATGATGTGATCCCATTAATCAAATGACAACACATGTCTATGGTTAGGAAACATAACCATCTTTGATTAATGAGCTAGTCAAGTAGAGGCATAGTAGTGACGTTATGTTTGTCTATGTATTCACACATGTATCATGTTTCCGATTAATACAATTCTAGCATGAATAATAAACATTTATCATGATATGAGGAAATAAATAATAACTTTATTATTGCCTCTAGGGCATATTTCCTTCAGGCGGCGCCGAGGAAAACAAGGGAGGCACGGGAAGATGGTGGTTGGCTGTGGGTGATCCCGATGGGGATTGAGCGGGTGGCAGCGCGATGGGACAAGAAGCCTTGGTTTTTGGGATTAGGCTAGATTAGGTATGAAGTTGGTCTATATATAGGGAAAGGGGGGGTTTGGGTAGATTTGGACCCTCCGATTAAATCGGACGGTCAAGAATAGAAGGTTAGGGGAGTCCAATGGAGAAACGCAGATATTTTATAGATGTTTGGAGATGATCCGGACCCAATGGTAATGACTGAGCGGGTCGGGTTCGGGGGAGTTTCAGACGCGCGCGCGAGGGGGCTGTGAGCTGGCAAGAGTGCATCAAACGTTCAGGCAACAAAAGAACTGTTGGTCTAAGAAAGGTCAACGGAGGCGAGGAAGAAGCAGCAACAATGAACGGCTATGAGTTTTGAAAACAATGTTGATGCAATGCACATGATGCTATGAGATGAGATGTATGACATGAACAGAATGCAAAACAAAAGACAAAACCCAACCACGAAGGAAATATCATATCGCATCTTTGAAAAAAGGCAAGAGTTGGAGTTATGGATATGGAAAGTTGCATCCGGGGCGTTACAACACTCCACCACTACGAGAGGATCTCGTCCCGAGATCTAGGATGGCACCGGAGGGAAAAGGAAGAGGAAGATAAGAGGTAAACTAAGTTGCTTCTTCGACAAACGAGTGAAACCACGAACCTTGAGAGGTTGAACAAATTGAAAGAAAGAATACAAAGGAGATGAACGAGATTGCAAACAATCCGTTAGAAAAGAGGAACAAGGCACATTACGAGAACTTGAAGGTTGCAAAGACATGAATCAAGAGTTTAATGGACAAGATAGAATTCGAAACCACTCCGGTTAAAACAAGATGAGAGAGGAAGAATTCGGGCAGAACTCCGGTAGAAAAAGGAAGAAAACTTGATATGATGAAAAGATATTGAAGAGATGATACAACACTCCGGTTGGACATGGAAGGAATAGAGTTTGAACTTGGCAAAATGAAAGCATTTGGATGAGACTCCGGTTAAAAGAGGAATGATAGACACAACACTCTGGTTAAGTGGATAAGCATGGAAAAGAACATGATCTTGACAAAACAAGATGATGAGTGAAGAGAACAACATCACAATGCCTTTGGAAGAAAGAATAGAAGATATATCACTGGAATAACAAAATGGAGAAGAAAATGCCAACTTCTGCCACAAATGAACTAAGAAAGCCTCCTTGCAAGAAGGTTAGAACGGAGTTGTTGGAAAACTAGCAACGAGAAGAATAAACTCGAAGTGGGCTTATGGGAACATCTCAACACTTGAGGTGAAATTCCGCCACTAACGAAAAACAATTGCTTGTTTGAGATCAAAGAAGAGATGAAAACTTCTTTCGCTGAGAGGATAGGAGAAAACTCGGATCATTGATGAGCACCACAAATAGCAACATTCCTTAGGGAAGGATTTAGGTGAAATATAACCCAAGATAACTCCAACAAGGAGATTAATTGGTTGAAAAGATCTCTTGAGCGAAGAGAAAATGATGGATTTAAATATGTCACTCTTGAAAACTTGTGAATCATGAAACGCGAAGGGAAATTATCACCAATGACATAACACCATCTCAAAAGATAAGGTAGGAGAATTGCACTTCAGAATGCAAGATGAAGAATACTTGAACTCCTCAAAACAAAACATGTATTGAGCACCATGTTTAATTTTGAGTATAGCTTGGCAGATCATAACTTCGAGAGAAATCTTGAAGAACAATTGAATAATTAAAAGAATCCTTGACGAACCACCATGTAGAGCCTCTATGAAGAACTCCGGTAATAAAAAGATGATAAAACGAAAGAGAAGTTTAGAACACAAGTTGAAGCCTTGCGATGATTTAGATGGTGCTTCGTGACAAGATAAAGCGGAAAACTTGGAACTCCGGAAAAGAAAAGATGAAGCATCTCGAACCGAGAAATGTGACATGATGAACAACTCTGGAAAGAAGAAACTAGATCACTTGGATGAAACAAAAATAAGAATTACGTTATGCGTATCCTTCACCAATATAAATTGATGACAAGCAACGGATTTAGCATACTACTTATTCTTCTTGAGGGATTGAAAAGAGATATAGCGCCAACTTGAGAAGGTATTGATGGAACCACCAGTGGGATTTGGAAACAACGAATGAATTGATATGATAACAAAGGAAGTGAAATCTTGAACGAACCACCATAAAAATTGGAAAAGAGAGTAGCAAGGGGAAATTCACCGGGAAGAATATGAAAACGAATGAAGATACTTGAAGGGATTTAGATACATGAGAACGAAGAGGACATGAACTGATTAGAGGATATTTGAACGATTCACCGGTAAGATTTGGAGAACGATAGCTACGCGCTGAGAATGAAGAATTATGACATGATGGCCTTTGGAGGAAAGAAATGGAAACAACTCATGGAATGCTCCGGATGGTAAGAAAAGAATTGCCACAATCGAAAACAATTATGAGAGGATGGCATCAAACTTGAACTATGCATCTTTGGAAGAGCGGGTAAGGATTTAAGAGGAACTCTTCTTCGGTCTTCAAAATCCGAGAATGACGACGAGAAACACCACCATGAATTGTTGAGACACTCCGAAACAAAGAAGAATAGAAATGATGAACCAACGATGAAAATATTCTGAAAGCGATCTTGGAGAAGGAATATGACTGATGAAAATTCATTCTTACGTCAAACTTCGAAAGACTTTGGGAATCGCTCCAGATAAATTAGAAGATTCAGGTAAGATCCTGGGAAAAGACATGTGGGTTAGGGCCCTCTCAAAAGAAAACACCGTTGAACAATTTTAAAGAGAGGTTACACCGGTTGAATTAAATGGCTTGAATGAGATAACAACCTCGAAATATCTTGAATGGATTGAGAATGGAAACATGATTCTTCTGAGATATCTTGAGCACTCCGGATAAGAATAGAGAGAGGTGAACAATTAAGAGGTGCACTGACATAGAAAAACATTTGAAATGAGGAAAAGGGATATGATCAACACCGAAAGCTTGAATTAAATCCACCGGAGAAGAAAAATAACGAAGAATGATGAACTCAAAGCTCCGTTATTATCTTCCTGAGAATCACCGCATAAGAACATTGACGGGAAAAGAATGGAGAAACTTCACATCCATAAGATGGATACTTGATTAAGATATCTGAGTCCTTGAAGAAAAAGGGTGGGAGGGCGGGAAAACAAAGGCAACTTGGGGACGGATGATACGGATACGGTTGAGAAAATTTAGAATTGATCTCACAAATGTTGAAATGATCGGATCCACTTGACAGAGAAGCACGCCGGATGGAAAAGAATTAACATGACAACCTCGATGATCAAGAAGGATTAGTATTCACATAGCAATATGAGAACACCGTTTAGGAAAGGTATGGATACAACATTTGACTTCGAAGCAGCTCGCATACCACACATAACACAAAACAAAGGATTTGGCTTGCAGAATAAGCCGGAACAAACATATGATAGAGATTTCGTCTGAAGTTTTCGTGGTGGGGCCCACACGGGCTCGATCGTATAGCACCATCATGTACAAGGCAGTGCACATGACATACGAAGTGTCCCCAAACCAGCATAGCCAAGGGCTCTTTAAGACACAACGAGACCACTGTAAAAACGACCGTGGATAGGCGGACCACTAGACGTCAAACCCCAATCTCATATCATGCATCTGTCGGAAAGATATTCTAGGAGCTACTTGAATTCCCACCTATAAACTCCCGACACTTTCTAGTTATGCAATCTGGTGTTGGGGATACACGAGAAGCAATATATCTCACCCAAACTAACAATACCTACGTCCAGCTGTATCCATCCATCAACACATAACCAAGAAAACTCCGGAAATCATGTACCTCAACCTTCAAAAAGCATCCATTATACAAGCTATGGCAATACTCCCGAACTCCCTAGTACTGGGTGGCGTCGAGGTTATCTCACCAACAACTGCATAAAAGAGATTTTCGATGTCGGCAAAACTCAGGTATTCTAGAACTGCAACGATAAAATTGTGACGATAACACCTCGGAGCTCAACTCCTCGGGACACTGGCACAACCCCTAAATGTTAGGAGGCACCAAGAACAATGTTCTCGTCACAAGAATATCGGAACGATTCCAAGATACCCGCGTGATCCTAAAAAAATTTGTGAAAAACGAGGAGAGGAAAGACAAAACATCTACGTCGAGAGTCCTCACCAGAGCGACGAAGGGGGCTGAGGAGTAAAAAGAATCCTACTCTCCGATATATATAATCCTAAGACTGAAAATAGTTTTTTTTTCTAGACTCAACAATGGCCAACAATCAAGGGGGCTCCTATGGTCGGTCGAGGCTCTGATACCAACTTGTCACGCCCAAGATGCGACCCTATCCTAAAGGAACTCAAAGGTCCCACCAAGGATAGAAGGGCATCTTGAAGACGCTTTTGCAAGGTGGATATCATTACATCAAACCATTACATAATAGTTGGGGATACATTCAAGGCATAGCAATGCCGCAATGGTACAACAATACATCATACATAAGATCAACATCCGACTACGGATGAAACACAAACAGAAGATCAAACGACATCCACCCTACTAGCCCAGGCTGTCGACCTGGAACCATCCCCTGATCGAAGAAGAAGCGGAAGAAGAACTCCAAAACAAGTAAACATCACTCTCGCGTCATGATCGCCAAGATAACCTGTACTCAGAATCGTTGTTGTAGTAATCAGTGAGCCACGAGGACTCAGCAATCCCATAACCATGGGTATCAAGACTAGCAAAGCTTAATGGGTAAGGAAGGGGTAAAGTGGTGAGGTTGCAGCAGCGACTAAGCAAGTATGGTGGCTAACATACGCAAATAAGAGCAAGAAGAGAAGCAAACGGAGCGGTCATGAAGCTAGCAATGATCAAGAGGTGATCCTGAACTCCTACTTACGTCAAACATAACCCAAAACTGTGTTCACTTCCTAGACTCCCCCGAAAAGAGACCATCACGGCTACACACGCGGTTGATGCGTTTTAATTAAGTCAAGAGTCAAGTTCTCTACAGTTGGATATTAACAAATTCCCATCTGCCACATAACCGCGGGCACGGCTCTCGAAAGTTTATACCCTGCAGGGGTGTCCCAACTTAGCCCATCACAAGCTCTCATGGTCAACGAAGGATATTCCTTCTCCCAGGAAGACCCGATCACTCTCGGAATCCCGGTTTACAAGACATTTCGACAATGGTAAAACAAGACCAGCAAAGTGATACGTCTCCAACATATCTATAATTTTTGATTGCTCCATGCTACTTTATCTACTGTTTTGGATTATACTGGGCTTTATTTTCCACTTTTGTATTATTGTTGGGACTAACCTATTAACAGGAGGCCCAGCCCAGAATTGCTGTTTTTTGCCTTTTTCAGTGTTTCGAAGAAACAGAATATCAAACTGAGTCCAAACGGAATGAAACCTTCAGGAACGTGATTTTCTCATCAGATAAGATCCAGGAGACTTGGACCCTCCATCAAGAAAGCCACGAGGCAGTCACGAGGGTGGAGGGCCCCCCCTGGGCGTGCCCCCTACCTCGTGGGCCCCTCGAAGCTCCACCGACGTACTCCTTCCTCCTATATATACCCATGTATCCCAAAACGATCAGAACAGGAGCCAAAAACCTAATTCCACCGCCGCAACCTTTTGTATCCACGAGATCCCATCTTGGGGCCTGCTCCGGAGCTCCGCCGGAGGGGGCATCCACCACGGAGGGCTTCTACATCATCACCATAGCCCCTCCGATGAAGTGTGAGTAGTTTACTTCAGACCTTCGGGTCCATAGCTAGTAGCCAGATGGCTTCTTCTCTCTTTTTGGATCTCAATACAAAGTTCTCCCCCTCTCTTGTGGAGATCTATTCGATGTAATCTTCTTTTTGCGGTGTGTTTGTTGAGATCGATGAATTATGGGTTTATGATCCAGTATTATCTATGGAAAATATTTGATTCTTCTCTTAATTCTTTTATGTATGATTGAGTTATCTTTGCAAGTCTCTTCGAATTGTCCTTTTTGGTTTGGCCAACTAGATTGGTAGTTCTTGCAATGGGAGAAGTGCTTAGCTTTGGGTTCAATTTTGCGGTGTCCTTACCTAGTGACAGAAAGGGTTGCAAGGCACATATTGTATTGTTGCCATCGAGGATAACAAGATGGGGTTTTTATCATATTGCATGAATTTATCCCTCTACATCATGTCATCTTGCTTAAGGTGTTACTCTGTTTTTACTTAATACTCTAGATGCATGCTGGATAGCGGTCGATGAGTGGAGTAATAGTAGTAGATGCAGAATCGTTTCGATCTACTTGTTTTGGACGTGATGCCTATATACATGATCATTGCCTAGATATACTCATAACTATGCTCAATTCTGTCAATTGCTCAACAGTAGTTTGTTCACCCACCGTAGAACACTTATGCCCTTGAGAGAAGCCACTAGTGAAACCTATGGCCCCCGGGTCTATTCTCATCGTATCAATCTCTATCGCTTTATTTACTTGCTTTGTTTACTTTGCCTTTTACTTTTTACTTTGCATCTATCTATCAAAAATACCAAAAATATTATTTATCATCTCTATCAGATCTCACTATCGTAAGTGACCGTGAAGGGATTGACAACCCCTAATTGCGTTGGTTGCGAGTTGCTATCGTTTTGTGTAGGTACGAGGGACTTGTGTGTGGTCTCCTACTGGATTGATACCTTGGTTCTCAAAAACTGAGGGAAATACTTACGCTACTTTGCTACATCATCCTCTCCTCTTCGGGGAAATCCAATGCAAAGGCTCCGAGGTAGCAGAAGAATTTTCGCACCTTTGTTGTGGAGGCTCACGCAAGCAAGTCAACCATACCAAGTACCCATCGCAATCCCTATCTCTTGCATTACATTATTTGCCATTTGCCTCTCGTTTTCCTCTCCCCCACTTCACGCTTGCCGTTTTATTCGCCCTCTCTTTCCCAATCTCCTCCTCTCTTTTCCGTTTGCCTTTTTCTCGTTGTCTTTCTATCTGCTCGTGTGTTAGTTTGTGTGCTTGTCGTCATGTCTAATTCCTTATCCGCTCCTATGTCTCCCGAGTTTGAAGTTCTTCACTTCAAGCAAAGGCAAGGAGAAAACTTAAAAGTTGCTTGGTATAGGATGATGGAATCTTACCATAAGTGCACCCTAGAGGTGAACTTTAGAATTCTTCTTCGAAATTTTTATGTTGGGTTGAATATGACGCATAGACAACTCTTGGACTGCATTGCCAAGGGAAATTTCATTGATATTGATCCCAGTATTGCGCATGAAATTATAGAGGGAATAGTGGGAACACTACCCCAAAAGGGAGGATCTCATCCTACCCAAGGAGAAACCCAAGTGTTTGAGAAGAATTTCTGGCGCCGTTGCCGGGGATCGAACCCGGGTCACCCGCGTGACATGCGGGAATTTCTGTTTGGATGTTGTCGGTGTCAAAACCGGCGGATCTCGGGTAGGGGGTCTTGAACTGTGCGTCTAGGCGGATGGTAACAGGAGACAAGGGACATGATGTTTTACCCAGGTTCGGGCCCTCTTGATGGAGGTAAAACCCTACGTCCTGCTTGATTAATATTGATGATATGGGTAGTACAAGAGTAGATCTACCATGAGATCGAGGAGGCTAAACCCTAGAAGCTAGCCTATGGTATGATTGTTGTATATCTTTATCGACTAGCCTGGCCTCGATTTATATAATGCACCGGAGGCCTAGGATAACAAGAGTCCTAGCCGAATACGCCGGTGGGGGAGGAGTCCTTGTCTTGATCGCCAAGTCTTGTAGAATCTTCCTTGTATGCGGCACCGTCCGGACCGCCCATGAGTATACGGCCGTGGGGTCCTCGGCCCAATCTAATAGATCGGGAGATGACGTGGTGAGTACCCCCTAGTCCAGGACACCGTCAGTAGCCCCCTAAACCGGTCTTCAAGTTAGGGACGCTCCTCGATTCTTCTGAACTGTTCTTCATCTTCGGTCGTCGGTCTTGAAAACTGGTTCAACGAATCTTCTTTATCTTCGATCTTGAGGATCGCCGAAATGCATTCGACGGGTTTACACGTCGGGTATCCAAGGAGCCCCTTTAAGTTTCCGGCCTTTATCAATGCCTCGTTATTTTTATGCCACACCTCGGGTTTGAAGTTGTTCCCGGGCGGCAGCGTCCTCTTGCCTCCGAGCTCTAACGCCGGACTCCATTCGAGGTATCTTTTGCAGCCGAGTACCAATGCCGGACCGCTTCCCAGCTTTAACGCCGGAACGTATCCAAGCTCCAACACCGGATTATGTATCCGAGCTCCAACGCCGGACTATGTATCCGAGCTCCAACGCCGGACTGTATCCGAGGTGTCGTAAATCACCTTGGTTCAAAGAAGTTTGAAGGAGTTTAGCCGAGCTTAATGCTGGAAATGCCCTCTATGGAGCCAGCCACTAGCGCTCGAGCTTTATGTCGGATCGCTTCGAGGTGGTGCACCACCCGATTGTGGGCGATTTTTGTCAATATTTTTATTATTGCAATTTATTCTCTCGCCGAGATATATAGCGATGGCCCTCAAGGTGTGTATCGGTCTAAAACCCGAGATGCACACGAAGGATGACGAAGACCGCCGATCCCATGGCGCCGAGACTCAAAGTTGATTTGCAAAATCGGCCCGAGGATCAAGTCCAACTTCGCGCGAATACTTCGTGACACTAAAAGCGGCGTGCTCGTCCTCGAGACTCGGGTTGGGTGCGGCCGACCAACCCGAGGATCAAAATCTCCTCGAAAACTATATTGCACATAAAATTTTCGCATTGGGCAAGCAATGCGGTAGCCCCGAGACACCGGTCGGGTGGCAACACCGCATCGAGGATCAATATGCCCTTTAATATGTTTTAAATAATAAGCCCGAAGCCCAAGAGCCCCGAGCCTTAATGCGGGCACGGGTGGCCGAATTAAGGATCAATATCCATAGTAAAATCACAAATTATGTGTAATGACTCTATGTATCCAAGTACTTTACGTCATTGATGCTCGGATCCGCATTGTACAAAACTTTGTTGACCGACCATCGGCTTCCACCTCCTCGGCCAATAGTTGAGGAGTGTTTGTCCTACTTTATAAAGCCTTTATGAGGACGACAAACAAGGCAATCTGGCCACACGGTTTTATAAACAAAGGTACATGGAGAGATATATTATATTACTGTTTAACAGAAGAAATGTCTTCCAAAGAAAATAGTCCTGCTATCGGTTCCTTTCTTTGGGTTGTCATGCTAAGCATAATCATAAAACCTCAGCTCCAATGTAAGAGCAAAATATCGAGGATTTAGTTGGGGAGGCTAGTTAATAGCCCCCGGTAGTGTTCGGTGACAGTCGAGGTCAAGCCGTAAACACTTCGGCCAATGTTATGAACGGCATGTTATTTAACATAGTTATCGGATTGTTGACCGATTTACGCTTATTGTGTGATCGGTTTTGGCTTTCTCCATCGAGGTGCTTAACCATGTGAGCTGGAAGCACAATCGCGATGGTTCTCCTTTACACGCCTAGCCGAACAAAACGGAACATAGGAAGCAAGTGCGGAGCAGGCAACCCAACTATTGATCAAGACACAATTCAAACCGATTCATATATAGCAATCTCCGAGAATATTTTTCTGAAATCCTAAAAGGTGTTCGGCGTTGTAATCGCGAGACTAATGCCGAAAAGCACAAATAGTTTAAAAGTGCCAAAAGCTTGAAAACCAAGAAACGTCGGTGAAAACATGACGTCTGAACAATATCAAGTGTTCGTGCCAATCCAAAATTGGTCTTAGAAAAAGAAGTGCTTCATGGTGCTTTAACATGATACATCCTATCTCAGGACTTCGAGCGGGTCAGCCTACGGCTTCAACCTCCTATCCCGAGGGCGGAGTACTTCTCATCAGGCCAGTTTAGCAAACTAAACTCTAGCGGCTTTGAGAGAGAAATTAGGCTCCCCGGCTAGTGACCGCACACTCGTCTCGAAAAAAGGAGTGATAAATAATAAAAACTTTGCAACGACTAAGGAGAAAAACACTTAGTATAAAACGGCTCAAATAAACATAAGAGCCCCCAAGTGACTTGGGTAAAAGTTGACTATATAATGTAAGGTGACATGTAAAATGCCTTCTAGCCGGATTGTAGATCGTTTGTCGTAGCGGACCTTTTCGCTTCAACCTCTGGACCCAATAGTCCGGAGTGTGTCTGAATACCCTCGCGGTTATAAAAACCGGGGCATGCGTGGAGACCAGGCGTAGGGGTCATTAGTGCTTTATCAGACAAGTGCCCAACTAGTTATGTTATATTACATGGTTAGTAAGAAACATCTTCCAGGGAGAATAGTTCCGTTAGGGGTTCCTTTCTGGGAGGCATGCCCTAAAGTGCATGTCCGGACTGCGAAAAGAGCAGAAAAACTTCGGGGCAGGTAAATAAATAGGTAAGAAATCATCTTTTAGTTCACCGACCGAGTATTCCCTTAAGAATGCTAGCTTTCGGCTTCACCCGGTCGAGGTACACATCCGGTGACCGGCAAGAATAATCGCAGAGGTGCTCCGTTTACCACCTAGCCGAACAATCGGGAACGTAAGGGTAAGCACAGGAGCCAGGCAACCCAGCTTGGCCAAAACTTAAGTCATATCGATGCATATAATGGTGAATAAAAGGTACATGTGGAAGTGTGACACATGTGTTGGGCATAAAGCCTGTATTAATAAGCTTCTGTTAAAGAAGCCCCCAGGTATAATGAGCGCGGATAGCGCGTCAAGTGTGTGCAAACAAAGTTTGGACAAGGAAAATTTTTACAAGCCACTTTTTTCCAAAAAAGTATAATGCTTGGTCGAACCGAACACAAGTTAAAAATTTAAAACTTTGAGCATGAAGACAGCTTAGCTGGTTAATGTATTCAGTATTGACGACGTGGTCCGAGCTTGATGCGGGACAAGGTTCCGTCCCCCAAGCCGGTTCCGAGGTGGCGGAGCAAAGAGCTCGGCATTCCGAAGTGGTGACATAGCTCGGTAAATGCAGAACGGCAGAGTGATGCCGAAGTCCCCTACATGGGGTAATGAAGTGTTGACGAAGCCCCCCGTCCAGCCGAGGTGACGCCAAAGGATATAGTCCGGCTGGATCATTTTCCTGTGCACAAAAAATAGTGCAAACCGGAGATAATAGTGATAATAATAATTAAAAAAAATCGTTGCATAATGAATAATTTATGCAAAGTGAGTAATAAAAGAAATATGGCTGGCGCCGAGGTCGATGTCGGCGCGAGGCGTCGGCGTGATGCGGTAAAGGCGTGGCAAAGCTCGAATTCATAGGTCGGTCCGTGCTCGGATGCGGCGTTGCGGACTATGTACGGAGATCGACCGAACCATGATGTGACCGTCGTTAATGCGGCCACCATTTGATAGACCTGTGAACATATGATGGACAAACCAGAGTAATAATTCCTTGGGAAAAATGAACCCAAACAAACAAAAAATACTAGGATTAATAGCACCTGGTTTATTTGTTGTAGCAATCCGAAGGAGGAGGATGCTGGCAAAGGTTGGCTTGCCGAGGCAAAGCCCTTGGTCCAGCTAATCGTGACGAAGCTGGTCGGCTGGTGACGCCGAAGTGTCCGGAGTAGGTTGATGAAGAGATGATGAATCCTCCGGTCTAGCCGAGATGTCGAAGTAGTTCGGCGTGATGGACACCGGCTTGAAGGAGCAACAGTGCGGCCCTGCCGATGCAGGTCGTGACGTGGTCGATGCCGGCTTGATGAAGCGACCGTGCGGCGATGACGATATTCCCGCTCCGTGTAATCCGTGGGGTGGCGATGTTGATGATGATTTGTTCTTCGCGATGCCGGACTCTTGTTCGGCTTGCCGAGATGATGATCCGAAGAAGTTGAGCTCGGCTCAACAAAGTGACGACGTGTCTAGCGCAGGTCGGTAGCCGTGGAACAATATTGCCGGACTGGTTTGACACCAGCAATGATGTTGAAGATCATGTTCAAAAGATCTTAAGATTAGTGGGATGTGTTTGGGAACAATACACAATATCCCATACAAAACTTCCTTCAAAAAGGATGTCCGAAATCCCGTTCATAAAAAAGATGAATTTGGGTCGTATTCGTTCTCGCGCAGAAAACAGATCCGAAAAGTGATGCACTAATCGGAAGGTTCCCGGAGTTCTGACGGTCGGATCGAGCTGAAATTTGGAGGGGTGGTAGATGTAGGAATTCCGCAGCCGATCAACGGTTGGATCTTCTAAAGGATGTCCGAGCTAGAAGTTGGACACCACGCCCTAAACTCGTCTAGATTCCCGTCCAGATTTGACAGGGCTCCGGTATATCGTGGATTGCGAGAGATTCCTCCATCGGAACTCGACGAAATTTTCCAGGGTTGTTGTAGACTCAATTCCGCACAATTCCACCAAGGCGATCGTCAAAGCGGTACTCGAGGAGGTGGTGGCAGCAGATATGAGTTCGCTATCTAGAAAAACAGCACGGTCGCTTGAGGGCAATGTTAACGTTGAGCCCCCGAGCTCCATGGATGATTCCTTCGTGATCTTGATAGAGATCGGAGTTGATGTTTGATGAAGGCCCTCGTCCGAACATGGTGATCCGAACACGGGGCGCAATTCTTGGTCGAACCAAGGTGACCAGTCGAGCTGGTGACGAAGGTGCCGAAGTCGCAGTTGATCTGCAGGCGAGCCATCGATCCTTTTGTCGATCACACAGCGAAACTCTCAATGAAAGCACCAGTGTCGGTGTCAAAACCGGCGGATCTCGGGTAGGGGGTCCCGAACTGTGCATCTAGGCGGATGGTAACAGGAGACAAGGGACACGATGTTTTACCCAGGTTCGGGCCCTCTTGATGGAGGTAAAACCCTACGCCCTGCTTGATTAATATTGATGATATGGGTAGTACAAGAGTAGATCTACCACGAGATCAAGGAGGCTAAACCCTAGAAGCTAGCCTATGGTATGATTGTTGTATATCTTTATCGACTAGCCTGGCCTCGATTTATATAATGCACCGGAGGCCTAGGATAACAAGAGTCCTAGCCGAATACGCCGGTGGGGGAGGAGTCCTTGTCTTGATCGCCAGTCTTGTAGAATCTTCCTTGTATGCGGCACCTGTCCGGACTGGCCCATGAGTATACGGCCGTGGGGGTCCTCGGCCCAATCTAATAGATCGGGAGATGACGTGGTGAGTACCCCCTAGTCCAGGACACCGTCAGATGTGGTTTTATGTTTTAATTAGTGTTTGTGCCAAGTAGAACCTATAGGATAACCTACGATGATAGTTGATTTGATTCTGCTGAAAAACAGAAACTTTGCACGCACGAATTTAGTTATGATAAATCACAGGAACGTGATTTTGTGTTGATTCTTTTTGATGCTGTTCAATAAACAAATTGTCCAGGACTTCATATTTTGGTAGAATTTTTAGAGTTCGAGAAGTGTGCGTTAGTTACAGATTGCTACAGACTGTTCTGTTTTTGACAGATTCTGTTTTACGTGTGTTGTTTGCTTATTTTGATGAATCTATGGCTCGTAAAATAGTTTATAAACCATAGAGAAGTTGGAATACAGTAGGTTTAACACCAATATAAATAAAGAATGAGTTCATTACAGTACCATGAAGTAGTCTTTTGTTTTCTTTCCGTACGGAGCTCATGAGATTTCTGTTGAGTTTTGTGTTGTGAAGTTTTCAAGTTTTGGGTGAATTCTTTTGATGGATTATGGAACAAGGAGTGGAAAGAGCATAAGCTTGGGGATGCCCATGGCACCCCCCAAGATAATCCAAGGACACCAAAAAGTCAAAGCTTGGGGATGCCCCGGAAGGCATCCCCTCTTTCGTCCACTTCCATCGGTAATTTACTTGGAGCTATATTTTTATTCACCAACATGACATCTGTTTTGCTTGGAGCGTCTTGTATTATTTGCGTCTTTGCTTGTTAGTTTACCACAATCATCCTTGCTATACACACCTTTTGAGAGAGCCATATATGAATTGGAATTTGTTAGAATACTCTATGTGCTTCACTTATATCTTTTGAGCTTGATAATTTTGCTCATAGTGCTTCACTTATATCTTTTGAGCGTGATAATTTTTGCTCTAGTGCTTCACTTATATCTTTTAGAGCACGGTGGTGGATTTATTTTAAAGAAACTATTTGATCTCCCATGCTTCACTTAGATTATTTTGAGAGTCGTTAATAGCATGGTAATTTGCTTAATGTTAATATACTTGGTGTTCAAGATATGTGAACCTTTCTTTTGAGTGCGTTGAATACTAAGATAAGTTTGATGCTTGATAATTGTTTTGAGATATGGAGGTGATAATATCAAAGTCATGCTAGCTGGGTAATTATGAATTCAAAGTGAAGTTTGCAAGTCCTGTAGCATGCACGTATGGATAAAGTTGTGTAACAAATTTGAAACATGAAGTGTACCTAGTTTGTGCATCCTTATGAGTGGCGGTCGGGGACGAGCGATGGTCTTTTCCTACCAATCTATCCCCCTAGGAGCATGCGCGTAGTACTTGTTTTTTGATGAATTCTAAATTTTGCAATAAGTATATGAGTTCTTTTGACTAATGTTGAGTCCATGGATTATACGCACTCTCACCTTTCCGCCTTTGCTAGCCTCTTCGGTACCATGCATTGCCCTTTCTCACCTTGAGAGTTGGTGCAAACTTCACCGGTGCATCCAAACCTCGTGATACGATATGCTCTATCACACATAAACCTCCTTATATCTTCCTCAAAACAGCCACCATACCTACCTACCATGGCATTTCCATAGCCATTCCAAAATATATTTCCATGCAACTTCCATCACCATCATCATGACATACATTACTTTTGTCATATTGCCATTGCATGATCATATAGTTGACATCGTATTTGTGGCAAAGCCACCATGCATTACTTTCCATACATGTCACTCTTGATTCATTGCACCATCCCAGTACACCGCCGGAGGCATTCATATAGAGTCATATCTTGTTCTAAGTTTCGAGTTGTAATCCTTATGTTGTAATCAATAGAAGTGTGATGATCATCATTATTAGAGCATTGCCCAAATAGAAAAAAAAAGAGAAAGGCCAAAAGAAAAAAAGAAAGGCCCAAAAAATATATATATATATATAAAGGGCAATGCTACTATCTCTTTTTCCACACTTGTGCTTCAAGGTAGCACCTTGTTCTTCATGTAGTGAGTCTCATATATTGTGCTTCAAAGTAGCACCTTGTTCCTCATGTAGTGAGTCTCATAAGTTGTCTTTTTATACTAGTGGGAATGATGCGGAGCATCCCACGGTCATCCCCATGTACACTCCGACTACTCTCCATACCCCAAGAGGACATATGACGAGACCTCGAACATACGCCATTGGAACTAAGGTGAACCCGCTCTTCTTCGAGAACATCATGAATATCCATTGGACTTGCTTGCTACCTCACCAAAGTGCTCTGTGTGTCCTTAGGTATGAAGATCAACGACCACAAGATGGTGAGGGACACCCCAAAGGAGTTGGAGAAGGACCACAACGCCACGAGGAAGAAGATGGAGCCCAACAGGAGCTGGATAGGAGGTCACAGGCGACCCCGTGCGCACGGGCCCCCGATACCCCGTGCGCACGGACTACTCAGGGAGCTGGCGCTGGAGCACCCCATGCGCACGGGCCTGTACCGTGCCCACGGGACCCCGTGCGCACGGGCCCAACTTACCCCGTGCGCACGGGCTCATCAGGATGGGCGGTTGTGATCCCCAATCCGAGCCCCTCTTCACCCACTTCGACCCCAAGGCTATATATTCCGTGCCTAGACCATTTGTTAGGGTAAGCAAAGGATATGTTAGACATATGAGTGCTTTGCTCCATGGATCCACTCCACTAGGAGATCAAGACCTCCTCTTGGAGTGACCTAGCTCAAAACCCCCTTGTGGGAAGGATCTATCTAGATCATCAAGCCCTCATCTCCTTCATAGGATTTGGGATGAACTCTACCATGTATCTTATTTCCCTTTGTTGTTCATGTACCTTGTGGATCTTATGTGTTTGATTGTCTAGTGGATGTGTGATTTGACTTGTTTTTGAGTGTTCCTCTTGTTTTCCCTCTTTTGTTCATCTTGTTCTTGGGGATTCCCCTCCAATTCGTGAAAGATCTCTCACCTAGGGTTCCACCCTACATCATTATGGTATCATGAGCCATGGTTTCTCACGAAATTGGAGCCCCCCTCTTTGTTTTCTAGCCTAGTTTTGTGTGATTTTGTCCTAAATCCGAAAATCCCCACGAAAAATAGCCCCAAATTTTTTCTGATTTGTTGGTTTAGTGTGATTTTGTTGGATTTGGTCCATGGATTTGGTGTTTAGCAAGTAGATCCACCCCTCTACCATCTCCCCCTACCTTCCACCCTTCGATTTTGCCCTCAAATTTGAGTTTCCCCACGGATCCGGAGCAGTCCGTCCGCTCTCGGAGGACCCCGTGCACACGGGCCATCGGGACCCCGTGCACACGGGCCCCCGTGCACACGGGCCAGCCAGACCCCGTGCGCACGGCCCTTCCAGTGTGTTTCTTCCACCTCCCTTCATCCTCCATACCACCCCCTACCCCCACCTCAACCACATCCACGAGATCCATCCATTTGGAGCCCAAATCGCCAAGAAATCTGCCAAACCCGAGAGTCCCAGGTGACCCCGTGCCCTCGGTACGTGTACCGTGCCCACGGGCCCTAGACCCCGTGCGCACGGCCCTCCCAGAAACAGCCACGTGCACTTCACCATTTCGCCCATAATTTCCACATCCGGAGTCCAATTTTCGCGTTCTTTAGCTCGTTGAGTAGCTATTGACATCCCCCATCCACCTAGTTAGGTTCCATCACCATTTGACTCCATCAAAATTTTGACATTTTGGCATCTTTGCCTAGGCCCTCCACCATATCATCCGCAAAACCACCATAGCCTTCCACAACATAACCCATTTCGCTACATTTAGCATTTGTGGTTGTTTGAGTGGTGACGTGAGTCTCCTAAGGTGTTTCGGCTACTTAGGGACAATTGCTTCTTCACAAACCACCACCACTTCCACATTGCCATTTCCACTTCCACCATTTGACATTTGTCATTTGAGATTTTGAGTTTGCGGTTTTTACCGTTTCCTAAGGTGTTTCGGCTACTTAGGGACGGGTCTACATCATCTTGGTATCTACATCAAGAACACCGCTACTCATCATCGCAAAGGATGGTAACCTCGACGACACCATTGTATATTCCCTTGCAATTGCATTGATAACCCCTTAGCCCATTTTGCGTTACTTGCCTATCGAGACTAGCCATTTGAGTATTGCCGGCAATGTTACTTGTGCACATTAGTGATCCACCATTCCATTGCATACATACCATATCATATTGGTATCATATCATCCATTATGCCTCAAGTTTGTTCCTGCATATACACAATTGCTATCTTGGTTTGTGCATTGTGCAAATTGGCCATAGAAAAAAAAGCTTTTAAGCAAAAAGAGAGCGAAGAGCTCGTGAGCAAGTGCCATAGCATCATATCCCATTGCACATAAGATTGTCAAATCTACATCATATGGTATCATGCTTGAGAGAAACACCGGGAACCATACATACATAGAATACTTGGGATAGAAAGTTTACCCATCTTGCATCTATAGGTTGTGCACAAGTGTCGTATCCGCCTATTGAGCAATCGTGCTAGCATCTCTCTTGAGTTGTGCAACACGAGCGTTTTTCGTGGACTCCACATTTTGTGGTCATTCTTTGGTTGCACGACCCCATTTATCTATTTGTGTGTGTGTTTCCGTGTACCATTTGCTATTGGTCTACTTGTTTCACTTGCGAATTTGTGAATCTTTTCCAACATTATTGACTCTTGCTAACATTTTGCATCAAATTTTTGTGCCACTATCCTCACTGAGCTCTACCATAAGCTTTACTTGATAGGTGTGAGTGAACAAGTCCGGTACCAATTCCACTATTCTTTCATTTCACATTGAGTGATACAAGATACATCCTCAACTTTGGGAAAAGGTAACTTGGTATTGTTTATCTCATTTCCTACTCACCTCTACTCAAGTCTTGTGATGGATAGGCAAGGCATTTCACCTTTGGTCTACAACAATAACGAGTTCGATGCCATGAACAACAACTCCGACGCCAAGATGGACAAGCGCATGGAGGAGATCAAGGCCCTCATCAAGAACCGCAAGCGGTCTTCCTCATCTTCGAGAAGACGCTCAAGTGCAAAGACTTCTGTGCTACCATCTCCGGCAAGTACACACAAGCATCGGCATCGACAAGACCATGAAGAGCACACTACTGGACGAGAGTTGGCTTCTCTGTCACCCCCGTGCCCACGGGCCTTCGACCCCCGTGCACACGGGACCCCGTGCACACGGCCTCCAGCACCCCCGTGCGCACGGGCTATACAGAGCCGCGACAAGGACCTCAAGGCTTCAGCTTCTTCAACACCGATGGCATCTTCGCCAAGTGACTACAAGGCATCTTCGCCTTCGGATATTGGGCATCTTTGCCAACAAGCACCTCAAGACTACACTCAAGAGAAGCTACCCAAGCTCAAGTCCGCGACTTCCACGAGCTACTACGACCTCGACACCGACCACAAGATTCCTTTCTATGGGACTCAAGAACCCGAGGAGTACCTCGAGTGGGAGCGTCTGATGGACGACTACCTCAAGCTACATCAAGTTTGTCCCGAAGATCAAGTGAAGTGCGCCACAAGAAACTTCCACGACTACGCCTCGACATGGTGGCTTCACACACCTTCGGAGAGCTACGAGATGAGTTGGCCCAAGATGAAGAGAGCTTTACGGCGAGAGTTTGTGCCTCCAACCTACACGGAACAACTTCGACGCCAATTGGAGAACACCACCCAAGGATCCAAGTCCATCGACAAGTACTTCAAGGAGATGAAGATTGCCTTGCGACGAGCCGGCGTGGACGACCCCATGTCAATGAAGTTCCACTTCATGATGGGATTGCACAACGACATCTCCAAGACCATCTTCCTCGACAACTACATGTAACATCCCAATTTTTATTAAATTCGGATGTTAATAGAATCATTCAATGCATATCATATTTCTTTGCATTTTTGGAGTTTTTTAAAAAAATATTCAAATAATATTTTCCACTCGAGAAAAACAAATGAGAGGGGATAAGATGACTTCCTAAAAATATAAAAGAGTGGGAAATTATATTTTGAATATTATTTGAAGTTTTGGAGTTTATTTGGTATTTATTTTATCAGCAAAAAGTGCATTAATTGCATTAGGAAATATTTATAAAAATGTTCTGTGCTTAATTTAATGTTCATTAGGCTCTAAATATTGCATAGTTATTTTATAAATTATTGTGGTGATTTTATTAATTCATTTGAATTAATTATGACCACTTTAGTGTTCTGTTAAAAAAAACACACGCACGCACTCACCCGCCTGGACCGAAACCAGTTCGGCCCGTGGACGCCTGTAGCCACCCAGCCGGCCAGCCCATCGCCATTTGGCCTAAGGCCAGCCCAGCGCCGACGCCTCTACCGCCCGGCCGACCGATCGCCCGCCTCGCTTCGCACCGCTTGCGCCACATCGATCGGTGGGCCCCGCTCCACCTCATCGTCCCTAACCTCCCGCAGACCCCGCTGGATAAGCACGCACGCGCGCTCCCGAACCCGCCGGCCGAAGCTCTCGGGATAGAGCTTATCCCTCGCTCCCGAGCCCTCTCTCCGCGCCTATAAGAAGCCCTCGACCCCCTCTCTCCATTCTGCCACCTCGCTTCGTCCCACGCCGCCCATAGCCACCGCCGCCAGTAGTTTGATCTCGCCGCCGAACGGACCTCGCCGAGCTTTCCGTCGCCAAGAAGCCACCACGGCATCCACCTTCTTCGTCAAATGTTTTCCCGCGACGACGCGCATCCGTTTGACATCTTTTCGTCGCCTAGGTCCCGCCGGAGACGACGCCCCGACGACGCCCGACCTCGCCGGAGCTCCGAGCCCCGCCGTCCTCGCCCCGGCCCGTCCGGACGTCGCCGACGCACGCCGCCACCACCATCCGGACGCCCTCGGCGCGCCGCACCTCCCGTCTTCTTCCCGACGCCGAGGACCGCCGTAGCCGCCGCCCTCCTCCGACGCCGACGCCGCCGTCTTTCGCTGCCGCCGCCACCACCTCCACCATCGAAGCCGCCGCCCACCTCACCCGCTCGATCTAGCATGGACAGCCTAGATTAGATTAGGTTTGGTTTTTATTTTATGAAGAGGTACGCGGTTAACCGCGGTTTCCTTAGACCGCCGGTTTTATTTAAACCGAGCGTCGGTTTTTCTTTAGTTAGCCATTGCTTTTTTTTTATTTAGCGTCGTCAGCGATAGCCTCCGCAGCGGACGCTGCTCGCCAGCCACGAGCCGCCACGTGGCCAGGGACTTGTTCGCGATAATTTTCTTCTCTGCTTAGTCCCGTAATTAGCGATTAGTCCACGAACTTCGCATAGCCACAACTTTTAACCGTAGATCCAAACTCGATGAAACCAGCGGCAAATTCTTCGTATTGTTTAGATCTATCCAGTGGTATCCTTTTGCAAACTTTTGACAGATTCAAATTTGAATTTATTCAGATTTGAATTTGAACTTCAAATGGCCATATCTCCCAAACCGTAGCTCCGATTAAATTGAATCTTTTTGCACTTTGTCACCGTAGCCAAACCCTATCACCTGGACCTTTGTCACAATAATTTTCACACACTAGAATCTGCCCATTAATATTTTACTAGTATGCATAGGACGCACTATAGTTCACATCACTTTTTGAACCATAGGCCTATGTTGTTTTACACATAGGATATTTTTCATGCTAGTTAAGTGTGATGTTGTTCATTTGGTTTTTCCGAGACTTTTGCTTTGCATGTTCTTCTTGGTTCTCTTGAATGTTTGCTTATGTTTGTTTATCTCCTTTGCGATAGATTGCCCGGAGTGCGAAGCAGAATATTTTCAGTCTTTAGAATTCAACCAGCAGTACCAAGGCAAGTTGCATCTTGATCATGTTTTATTTCCTATGTTTTTATTATGCACTTAGTTCTTTGCGGTAGGACTGCATGATAGGACTTGATGCCGCATGACTATGCTTTTCACCCAGTAGTTCATTGAGGTAGGTCTGAACCATATGACATTGTCGCCATCGTTTTACATTATGTTGCTTCGCTAAGTAGACGTGGATTGGGGAGTGAACATTGTAAAGTATGAGTGACAATGTAGTAAGTAGGACCTAAGTTAATTAATGAACTACCTGGGCGGAAACTTGAGGGAATGGTGGCGAAGTACAGTGGGGCACGCATGGGAAATCCATGGTGGTGCACCACTAGTGGACCGTCCGCTCAGGCTCAAAGAGATCAATCGTATTCTCATGTCTAGAAGCTTACGTGTGCAGCTACAAGCCAATATGGGCTCTGGCTTAGTTGAGTAGTTAGTGTGACCCCTTCCGGGATGGGCTAGCAGATGTAGGATGATGTAGGTGTACCGGCCTATCCGTGGGTTAAGGGGGAACATTTTCGAAAGACTATGTCTCGATCTTCCGATCATGGAGGTGGTCGAGTCTTGTGGGGAAAAGTGCGCAACCTCTGCAGAGTGTCAACCTAATCGATTAGCCGTGTCCCCGGTTATGGACATCTTGAGCATCTAGTAGTGAAAATGCCGGGAGATCTCCTCACCTTTAATTAAACAGTTGGGATTTAAATGAAGCTTGGGAATGGATGGAGTTGGGTTTGCCAACTCATCCTATGCAAATGTGTAGTAGTAGAATAACATCTTTTCTAATAGGGAAAAACTAGCTTTATGCAAAAAAATTAAACTTAGAGCTTTCCACCAGCCAAATTGCATGTACAAGTAGGTTCATTTCACTTATGATGTGACTTGCCAGTACATTCAATGTACTGACCTATATGGCTGCAACTTATCACGTTGCAGATATATCCGACGAGGATTAAGGTGCGATAGGTCGATGTTCTACACTCAACCTTGCTCGTGGAGTTGGACTCATTTACTACTTTGCTTCCGCAGTATTTGTTTATTGGCTCTATGCCCTATTTGGTAATAAATGTATTGCTCCTGGACTATCGATGTAATAAAGAGATGTGTGTTATTTCTGTTATTTCATCGAGTACTGTGTGTGCTAGCAAGTCGATCCAGGGACTAGCACGGTAAGCACAGAGACTTCGACTCTTACCGAGTCGGGTCGCTACACTACAAGTCCATCGACGACTACTACATTGGTGCTCTCAAGGCGGAACAAGAACTCATGAAGGCCAAGGCTTCTCCACCCCAAGCACACTTCGCGGCGACCAAGCTCTACGACAAGCATGAGGCTAGTACCACCACGATGTCCAAGCCCGACGAGCTCCAAGACGATGCAACCAAGGACCAAGCTTTGGAGGCAAGCGACAAGGTGGCGAGCAAGGATGATGCTTCCATCTTAGGAGGCGAGAGTGATGATGTGCCTTCTTCGGCCTTCATCCACGACGAGAGTGATGTTGAGCCATCTTCGGCCTTCATCCACGACGAGAGAGATGATGTGCCATCTTCGGCCTTCATCCACGGCGACCACGACGAGATGGTTGAGCATGGGACTTTCCCTTCGACCACGGCGACGTATGATGACTTGAGTGACTTTTGCCACCATATTGAGAGTGAGAGTGACTTCACCACTAGCCCCATATAAGATGAGTTGCCCCACTTTCCATGTGAGGAGAGCCACAACCCCCACCACTTGAGTGAGATGAGTGACTCCACCATATGTGACTTTGAGTGCACCTACTTTGAGGGAGTGAGTGAACCACCACATAGAGAGAGTGAGATAGTTGATAGGTCTCGTGAGGACATTTGCATTTCTAACAACTTGACCTCTACCTCTATTGTGTCTTCTCATTTGGTGCTAGGTCCCATTTATGATGACGCGCCGATCCTCGACGACTTCGTCCTCCCTTTGGACAAGATGATGGCCATGGTGGAATATGATGCACCCCCCCCCCACATGGTTCCATCAAGATGATGATATCGACCACCATTTGGTCTTTCCCACCTCACCTACACCAATAGAGTGGAATGACAAAGGTAACAAAGGTGACGGTGATGCTCTAGTCCCACTAGTGGACATTCTTGGCATTGATTGCTTGCATGATGTTGACCCACCTATTGCCATGCTTCATGCTAGTGAGACTTCTTCATGCCTTGACTTACCTATTTATGATGAATATGATGATGAGAATGTTGAGTTGCCTAGTTGTGATGCTATGCTCCATAGGATATCATGTGAAAATTCTATTGGTCACATCATGTTTGACAATCCATTGAACTTGTCATATGCTATGAGTGAGATCAACCATATTGCATCATTTCAATCTCAACATAGTAACTATGCATGCCCCATTAGAATAAATCCCATTTGCACTTATGGCGTAGATGACGAGATGATGGTCATTGGCTTATGTTTTTCATGTGATGATATTGCCATGCTTCCTTTACAAGATTTTCGCAATTCATCTACTATGCCATGCCATGATCACATTTCTCCAAATATGCATTGTTTTGGATGTTGTCAATATTCTCCAAGTGATGTTGCTACTCATGCTCATGAGGAGACCCCCATAGTTTCCTCATACATATTAGGAGATCTTGATACATTCCATACTTTGCATGATTCCCATGATAGTGTACACCATACGCTCCCCATGAATAAACATGCTTTTGATGTGCCATATACTTGTTTGCTCAATTTGTGTCCCCATCATGTCATACATAACAACTATTCTTTCATGATGGATGACATGTTCATATACCATGCCTCAAATTTCTTTGAGCATTGCTTATCTTGTGCTAACTCACACGTGCACATACACATCATGATGGATGATGTGTACATTTACCACACACACACAATTTCTTTCGTTTGTGTCTCTTTTGTATAGGTACCCATGAATACTTGTCAACCTCGCAATCTCACGAGTTTACAAAACGAGCTCTAGAGAGCAACGATGACTTGGGATCCCGTGGACTATCCTTACCACCGTTCCATTCGCGCAAGGACTACGCGCATCTCTTCTACTTGGCTCTCACACGGCTATGGGCCATTTACCATTTGTCACCTTATGCTCATTTTACCGTGTTCCCTTTGCATGCTATGCTTGCTTCTATGCCTTTGCCATGCAATTGTGACCCTTGCTTGCATCTATCCATGTTTCATCATTATGCTACTTCTATGTGTATTTGCATGCTTGGTAGAGATCCTTGTTGCTATTGCCATGTTTATCATGTGCCCCATGCTATTGATGCTTGTTGTGTTGGGAGAGTCATGATGCCCCATTGCTACCTACATATGGCCTCTCGCCAATACATTCATGCCATTCTACTCATATCTTGCTTTCATGCTTGTGCTATGTCATATGCATTACTCATGCCCACTATTTGCACATATGACATGTTTACCATGATTCCTCCTAGTATGTTGCATCTTCGCACTACTAGCTTGCTTGACTTGATTGCTATGATTGCTTGCTATGTTGCATCACCCATGTTCCACTATTACTTGCTTTCTTGGGTTGATGACATATATGCTCATGCCTCTCACATGATATATCTTGATCATTGTCTCTTGTGTCTATTAGTTGCCTCTTTCATATCCATTTGTATTGCGTGCAACCATACTATGCTTATTGATCCTGGAGACTTTGACACATTACTTGTGATGCATACTCCTTTCCTTGAGCCTCTTGTATTTAGTTGTTCTTGCATCATATGCCTCCACACTATGAAATGCTCCCTTGTACCTTCTTATGATGAGCATGATGCAAACACTTGTTGGGTATCTTACCACTTGAATGATAGGTTTTGCATTTCCGCTAACCTCATTTGTTTTTCCGAGTGTTTATCATGTTCTTTCATTTTGGAGGATTCACAAGGCGGTGCCCTTATGCGACATATTGGTTATGTGAAGGCATACATGATGTACGACTCCAACATCTTTGGGAACTTTCTTGAGGTGAACTCCTTCTCTTTGAGCCATCCTCAAATATGCATATTGGATGGGTCACTCTTTCATTGTTGTTTCCTTCTTGTTGTCTACATGATACATCTCGTGAACGGAGGAGCGACATTGGAGATTGGCTACATGGACCTTCACATTGAGGAGCGCTCCCACTTATTGGATGCACCTTCGGCACTCCACTCATGCCTCGACATCGAGCTTTGGTACACCAACACCTTCATATTTGTTGATTGTGCTCATACATGTCATGCTCGATGGACATATCATACTTACCACAAGTTTGCACCTCATGCATGGATTAACTCACATTATGATTGCCTTGTTGCATCTATTTCCATGTCATCTATGATATATGAGCTTGTGCATTTCCTTAGCAAATTTGTTGTGATCTACCTCGATGGCATATTCATATATCATGATCATATTGTCCACCATCAATTGCATGATAACATACACATGTTGAGCATCCATTGCCATATTCATGATATTGATAAACCGTCTCACTATGACATCATTTTGCACCGTGGTTGCATTGATCATATTCACAACACATTTGTGTGCACCATGATTGCATGTCCTCCCATGAATGCTTTGCATCTCATTCTGTATCATCTTGATAAGCTTCATGCGCTTTGTCACGACCAATCTTGTCGCACGGACTCATTCTTACATGATGGACACTTTGTGTGCGCTAACCATTGTATTTCCGAGTGTTGCTTGTGTTTTCTCTTTATGCATGTCTATCACTCCGGTGACACCTTGGACTACTTGGATGGCGCCATGTCTTCAACTTCGTCCAACTACAAGTCCCTCTACGACAACCGTTTCCATGGTGATGAGGATCACGATCCGAGGTCGGATCTTTCTGTGGGGGAGATGATGCGAGCATCCCACGGTCATCCCCATGTACACTCCGACTACTCTCCATACCCCAAGAGGACATATGACGAGACCTCGAACATACGCCATGGGAACTAAGGTGAACCCGCTCTTCTTCGAGAACATCAGGAATATCCATTGGACTTGCTTGCTACCTCACCAAAGTGCTCTATGTGTCCTTAGGTACGAAGATCGACGACCACAAGATGGTGAGGGACACCCCAAAGGAGTTGGAGAAGGACCACAAGGCCACGAGGAAGAAGATGGAGCCCAACAGGAGCTGGACAGAAGGTCCAAGGCGACCCCGTCAAGACGGGCCCCGATACCCCGGCGCACGGACTACTCAGGAGTCTGGCTGAGCACCCGTGGCAAGACGGCCTGTGCGTGCCCACAGGACCCCGTGCGCACGGGCCCAACTTACCCCGTGCGCACGGGCTCATCAGGATGGGTGGCTGTGATCCCCAATCCGAGCCCCTCTTCACCCACTTCGACCCCAAGGCTATATATTCCGTACCAAGACCATTTGCTAGGGTAAGCAAAGGATATGTTAGACATATGAGAGCTTTGCTCCATGGATCCACTCCACTAGGAGATCAAGACCTCCTCTTGGAGTGACCTAGCTCAAGACCCCCTTGTGGGAAGGATCTATCTAGATCATCAAGCCCTCATCTCCTTCATAGGATTTGGGATGAACTCTACCATGTATCTTATTTCCCTTTGTTGTTCATGTACCTTGTGGATCTTATGTGTTTGATTATCTAGTGGATGTGTGATTTGACTTGTTTTTGAGTGTTCCTCTTGTTTTCCCTCTTTTGTTCATCTTGTTCTTGGGGATTCCCCTCCAATTCGTGAAAGATCTCTCACCTAGGGTTCCACCCTACATCAGGGAATTTTTCATTATAGAACTTGGTTTGTATATTCCTACGATGGGCTTCCTCAAATGCCCTAGGTCTTCATGAGCAAGCGAGTTGGATGCACACCCACTAGTTTTCTTTTGTTGAGCATTCATACCTCTAGTGCATCCGTTGCATGGCAATCCCTACTCCTCATGTTGACATTAATTGATGGGCATCTCCATAGCCCGTTGATTATCCTCGTCAATGTGAGACTTTCTCCTTTTTTGTCTTCTCCACACAATCCCCATCATCATATTCTATTCCACCCATAGTGTTATATCCATGGCTCACACTCATGTATTGCGTGAAGGTTGAAAAAGTTTGAGATTATTTAAGTATGAAACAATTGCTTGGCTTGTCATCGGGGGTATAGAAGTTGGAAACATCTTTGTGTGACGAAAATGAAGCATGGCCTAACTATATGATTTTGTAGGGATGAACTTTCTTTTGCCATGCTATTTTGAGAAGACATGATTGCTTTGATTAGTATGCTTGAAGTATTATTACTTTTGTGTCAATATGAACTTTTGTCTTGAATCTTTCGGATCTGAATATTCATGCCACAATTAAGAAGATTTGCATTGAAATTATGCCAAAGTATCACTCCGCATCAAAAATCCTTTTTTATCATTTACCTACTCGAGGACGAGCAGTGAATTAAGCTTAGATGCTTGATACGCCTCCAACGTATCTATAATTTTTATTGCTCCATGCTACTTTATCTACTATTTTGGACTATATTGGGCTTTATTTTCCACTTTTATATTATTTTTGGGACTAACCTATTAACCGGAGGCCCATCCCAGAATTGCTGTTTTTTTCCTTTTTGGTGTTTCAAGAAATGAATATCAAACGGAGTCCAAACGGAATGAAACCTTCGGGAATGTGATTTTCTCATCAGATAAGATCCAGGAGACTTGGACCCTCCATCAAGAAAGCCACGAGGCGGTCACAAGGGTGGAGGGCGCCCCCCTGGGCGTGCCCCTACCTTGTGGGCCCCTCGAAGATCCACCGACGTACTCATTCCTCCTATATATACCTACGTATCCCCAAACGATCAAAACATGAGCCAAAAACCTAATTCCACCGCCGCAACCTTCTGTATCCACGAGATCCCATCTTGGGGCCTATTCCGGAGCTCCGTCAGAGGGGGCATCCACCACGGAGGGCTTCTACATCATCACCATAGCCCCTCCGATGAAGTGTGAGTAGTTTACTTCAGACCTTCGGGTCCATAGCTAGTAGCTAGATGGCTTCTTCTCTCTTTTTGGATCTCAATACAAAGTTCTCCCCTCTCTTGTGGAGATCTATTCGATGTAATCTTCTTTTTATGTGTGTTTGTTGAGACCGATGAATTGTGGGTTTATGATCCAAGATTATCTATGGAAAATATTTGATTCTTCTCTGAATTCTTTTATGTATGATTGAGTTATCTTTGCAAGTCTCTTGAATTATCCTTTTGGTTTGGCCAACTAGATTGGTAGTTCTTGCAATGGGAGAAGTGCTTAGCTTTGGGTTCAATCTTGTGGTGTCCTTACCAAAGGATGTAAAGGGTTGCAAGGCACGATTGTATTGTTGCCATCGAGGATAACAGGATGGGGTTTTTATCATATTGCATGAATTTATCCTCTACATCATGTCATCTTGCTTAAGGCGCTACTCGCTTTTTACTTAATACTCTAGATGCATGCCGGATAGCGGTCAATGAGTGGAGTAATAGTAGTAGATGCGTAATCGTTTTGATCTACTTGTTTTGGACGTGATGCCTATATACATGATCATTGCCTAGATATACTCATAACTATGCTCAATTCATCAATTGCTCAACAAGAATTTGTTCACCCACCGTAGAATACTTATGCTCTTGAGAGAAGCCACTAGTGAAACCTATGGCCCCCGGGTCTATTCTCATCATATCAATCTCTATCGCTTTATTTACTTGCTTTGTTTACTTTGCCTTTTACTTTTTACTTTGGATCTATCTATCAAAAGTACCAAAAATATTATTTATCATCTCTATCAGATCTCACTATCGTAAGTAACCGTGAAGGGATTGACAACCCCTAATCGCGTTGGTTGCGAGTTGCTATCATTTTGTGTAGGTACGAGGGACTTGTGCGTGGTCTCCTACTGGATTGATACCTTGGTTCTCAAAAACTGAGGGAAATACTTACGCTACTTTGCTGCATCATCCTCTCCTCTTCGGGGAAATCCAACGTAGTGCTCAAGACGTAGCACAAAGCCGCCCGATGTGCCGACAAATCCCGATAGGAGCTGCACATATCTCATTCTCAGGACACACCGGATGAGTAAGACGTCGGGTTGGCATAGACCCTAGTTGCCCAGGAGGCACCGGACATCGCTCGGTTTGGACCAGCGCTCGGAGGAGAACTGGCCCGGGGTGGTAAATAAAGATGACCCTTGGGCTCCGGAAACCCAAGTGAAAAAAAGGGCTAGGTGAGGCAAATGGTAAAACCAAGGTTGGGCCTTGCTGGAGGAGTTTTATTCAAAGCGAACTGTCAAGGGGGTCCCATAAATCACCCAACCGCGTAAGGAACGCAAAATCAAGGAACATAACACCAGTATGACGGAAACTAGTGCGGCAAGAGTGGAACAAAACACCAGGCATAAGGCCGAGTCTTCCACCCTTTACCAAGTATATAGATGCATTAATTAAATAAGAGATATTGTGATATCCCAACATAATCCTGTCCATCATGGAGCAATCTTCAACTTCACCTGCAACTAACAACGCTATAAGAGGGGCTGAGCAAAGCGGTAACATAGCCAAGCAATGGTTTGGTAGGAAGGGTGAAAAGGTTAGAGGCTGACATGCCAATTTGGGAGGCTTTAAGAGCAAATGATAGGTAGCGCAACATAGCGATAGAACGAAGCAACTAGCATAGCAATGATAGTAGTGAGATCCAAGGTGACGGTCATCTTGTCTGAAATCCCGCTAGGAAGAAGAACGAGTCCATGAAGAAGACAAACGGACGTAGTCGAACGAATCCTCACACTCCGGAATGAAACCGAAGCTAACGAGAGAAGCAACCCGGAAAGAAGCAAACAACATGGTAAACACACAAGCATAAACATGGCATGATGCACAAACAAGTATGATGCATGTCCGGTTTAATGAGGCATTGGCATGGCAAAGTGCAACAAACAATACTACAAGTTAAGTGGAGCTCAATATGCAACGAGTTGCATATTGACAAAACACCACATTGACATATTTAGTTTAATCTCGTTTAAGCTACCAAACAATATTAAATGTTGTTAAACATGGCAAGAGGTGAAGCATAATTAAGCTACCTATCTAGGGACAAGGGAGAGGGCGAAGGAGTCCTGGCCTGGTGCTCCGGTGACCTGGAGCTGCGGCTGAAGATGCGGAAACTGCTGCTGCTTGCGGGGGTGCTCAGGGCAGGGGCTTGAGGACGGGCGAGGCAACAAGGAGGCAGGACCTCAGGTGCTCGCGGACGAGGGCGAGGAAGATGGAGCTCGGGCTCCTGGTTGCTGCTCGGGAGGCGCGAAGCAGAGGAGGCTCGAGGCTGGATGGGTGGATCGAGCAGAGGCCAGGTGATGGTTGGTCGGGGATGGATCCCAAGGAAGAGGACCGGGGTGGCGGCGCCACCGAGGAAAACAAGGGAGGCACGGGAGGATGGTGGTTGGCTGTGGGTGATCCCGATGGGGATTGAGCGGGTGGCGGTGCGATGGGACAAGAAGCCTAGGTTTTTGGGATTAGGCTAGATTTGGTACGAAGTTGGTCTATATACAGGGAAAGGGGGGTTTAGGGTAGATTTGGACCCTCCGATTAAATCCGACGGTCAAGAATAGAAGGTTAGGGGAGTCCAATGGAGAAACGCAGATATTTTATAGATGTTTGGAGATGATCCGGACCCAATGGTAATGACTGAGCGGGTCGGGTTCGGGGGAGTTTCGGATGTGCGCGCGAGGGGCTGCGAGCTAGCAAGAGTGGGTCAAACGGTCAGGCAACAAAAGAACGGTTGGTCTAAGAAAGGTCAACGGAGGCGAGGAAGAAGCGGCAACAACGAACGGCTATGAGTTTTGAAAACAATGCTGATGCAATGCGCATGATGCTATGAGATGAGATGCATGACATGAACAAAATGCAAAACAAAAGACAAAACCCAACCACGAAGGAAATATCATATCGCATCTCCGAAAAAAGGCAAGAGTTGGAGTTACGGATATGGAAAGTTGCATCCGGGGCGTTACATAGGTTCACTATTAGTTATTGATCGGAGAGGTGTCTCGGTCATGTCTACATGATTCTCGAACCCGTAGGGTCCGCACGCTTAACATTCGGGGATGCTGGAGTAATATTGGGATATGCATGTTGGTGACTGGATGTTGTTTGGAGTCCCGGATGAGATCCCGGACGTCTCAAGGAGCTTTAGAATGGTCCGGAGGTAAAGATTTATATATGGGAAGTAGTTTTCAGGGTTTCAGAAAAAGTTTCAATATGTTTAGTATTGTATGGGAAGCTTCTAGAAGGTTCTGGAAGTCCACCAAGGGTTCCACCATGTCCCAAGGGCTAGCATGGGGTGAGGGGAGGTGCCCTGGCCTTACTGGGCCAGGCGCACAAGTCCCTCAAAGCTCATGTGGCTTGGGAGAGGTGGAAAGTCCGCATGTATATGGAAAAGGAGGGAATTGGACTAGGAGTCCAACTCCCCCCCCCTTGATGTGCCCCTAGGGCTTGGAGGGCTGGCCACCACGCCCCTCCACCTATATATAGTGGGGAGGGGCGCCCCAATAGGACACACAAGCCCTTGGCCCCCTCTCTCTTCCATTACTTTGTAACTCCTCCATCTTTGTTGTTCCGGTAGCGCTTGGCGTAACCTTGCGGGAATCACTCCACCACCATCACCGTCATGTCGTCGTGCTGCCGGCGATCCCATCTACTTCTCCCTCCTCGCTTGTTGGATCAAGGAGGAGGATACGTCATCGAGCCGTACGTGTGCTGAACGCGGAGGTGCCGTCCGTTCGGTACTTCATCGGTTTGGATCGGGATTGGATCGTGACGAGTACGACTACATCAACCGCGCGATATATGCTTTTGCTTACCGGTCTATGAGGGTACATAGACACACTCTCCCCTCTCCTTGCTATGCTTCTCCTAGATAGATCTTGGGTGTTCGTACGATTTTTTATTTTCATGCTTCGTTCCCCAACAGTAACCCTAGGTACCCTCGATGCCTATATAAGTCGAGGGGTTTAGTCCGTAGAGTTAAGTTAGATTCATACACATACAATCCCGAGGTTAGATCATCGTGTACTTTGTTCTCCATCACAATCAATACAATAGAAGCAAGATGCGGGTTTTTATGTTGAAAATGTGCCCTAGATGCAATAATATTTGTATATTTTCTATAATTAAGAGTTTATATTCTATTCTACAACTGTTATGATTCTGGAATACATGATTCAGAGAAAAAATCATAAGCACATGTAGAATAATAAAATGGTAAAACATGATTCCTATTTCTGATCTTTGCCTAGACGATTAGGAGTTGGTGATGGTGTTTCTTTGCTTGATATTAGTCATCCTTTTGGTTGATCTCTTCATACCTAGGTGGAAAAAGGACAATATTGGGTGTTCTAAACATTTGCAATGTTGTGTAAATTGTAATCAAAATTCTGAACTTCATGTATGGAACTTTGTATTGCTTCTATTGTATTCGATGGGACTTTGCATGAATTTGAGCACCTTATTAGAATATATGGCACTTTGTAACTCTTACAGATGAAATGGTATTCGATGGAACTTTGTATTCATCCGAGCACTTTATTAAAACAATGGCACTTTGTAATCATGCGCAAAAGTTTAAATGTTTATAGATGGAACTTTGTATTGCTTTGTATCGGAAATGCACTTTGGCACATGGGAGCATATGCTCCTGCTATTGGAAAAACATTTCAAAATGTCAAAAAATTCCAAAAAAAATTTGACGTGTACATCTCGATATTCTATGTGGGCACGCCAAGTTGCACGGAAAACCAACATTTTTGTGGTTTGTGTAAAAAGACAAAAATGTCTAGTGAAAAGCCATTTTTAACACCAAATTTTATCTCTTTCACACGCGACACAAAAGTTGTCAGTTTTTCACGAAATGACTTTGTGAGTACGTAGAATGTCGATATGTATGCCCAAAACATTTTGTCAACATTTTGTGACATTTCAAAATGTGTTTAAGACACATTTTAAAAATCAGGAGCATATACTCCCAGGTGCCAAACGCCACTCTCGCTTTGTATTGTATTCAATGTACCTTGTATTAATGTGAGCACCTTAGCAGAACATATGACACTTTGTAATTGTGTGCAAAAGTTTGAAATTTCATATATGAAACTTTGTATTTATTTGAGCACCTTATTGTAACATATCAATTTTCGTAATTGTTTGCAAAAGTCTGAACTTTTATAGATGGAACTTTGTATTGCTTTGTATTTTATTGAGTGTAACTTTGTATTAATTTGACCACCTTATTAGAACGTATGGCACTTTGTAATTGTGTGCAAAAGTCCCAACTTTTTTATATATGGAACTTTGTGTTCAATTGAGCACCTTATTAAATATATGCCTTTTTGCAATTGTTTTGCAAAAGTCTGAACTGTTATGGATGGAACTTTGTATTGTATCTGCGTTGTTAGCAATTGGCACCTTGTTTGTGCAAATGTTCAAACTTTCAAAGATAACACTAGGAGATTAATGTGTGCAAGAGTGCCACTTAATTAGCATGTGTGATTAGTCAACAAGTAATAACTCATTTTAATTAGCCGTTATGATTAATAAATGATGCTTAGCTAGTGCCCACGCCAACTTGTTTGAAATTCAAACACAAAGGGGAGCAGGTCACTATGGTGGATGGCAGGAAAGGTGGCAGGGCTGTATGGTAGGAAGGTGACATGGTTGTATGGCAAAAAATGTGGCATTGCTATATAGGATGCGACTATGAGTCAGTTTGATTCGCATCCTGGCCGTTGAGTGCCTGGCCTAGAGCCTGCTAGGGATGTGCTTGGAGAGTGTTTGTTTGCTGTCTTGGAAAAACATGCTGGAGAGTGTTTGTTTGCTGTTTTGGAAAAACGTGATGCAGCTTGGCCTGAACACACCACAACTTGGTTAGCCTGGCTTCTAAACCAAGCAAATTAATTGGCCTGTCTTTTTTCTAGCGCTTGGCCAGCCTGGGAACGCTAGTTCATACAAATAGTACATGGTGTGACATATTCTATCAAAAACTAGTAAACTTTTTTGGCCATCACATTATTTCGTCAGACCGAGGTACCTTGTCCGGGTTTATTAAGCCCAGGCAGAAAAAGAGCTTTATAAATGAGGACATAGCTACTCTCTCCGTCCGGGTTTATTAGGCGTCAGTAAAGATTCAGAGTAATCTTCAGGTTGTTGGTTTTTACCAGGCATGCAACCGAGGCCACCGACCAAACAAGCCTATGTGCCGCCTATTATGAGGAGCATGACTACCTGGCTTATAGGGTGCATGTGGTGGGCCTGCCCAGTAAGACATGGCTCGTCCTGCTAACATCATCCTAACATCACCCGAGTTTTTTCTTTTATTTATATTTTAAATTAAATGCATATAGTTCAAAACTTAAATTTACTTAGGAAATTTAAAACACAATTTTGAAAAATGCGAACATAGTATTAAAAAATTGTTAGAGCAGTTTGAAAAAATGTTGATAATTTTCAAGGAAAATGTTCGGGACAATGAATTTTTTCCCGATGTATGCGATTTAGAAAAAGGTGTACACAATGTAAAAAAAAATGTTCGGTGCCATTAAAAAAATGTACGTCACATTTGATGGAAATATTCCCGCATCCCAAAAAATGTTCATGAAATTTTGAAAATGTATATAAAAATATGAAAAAATGTTCACATAGATTATTTTTTTCTTTCCATTTAAAATTTTTAGCGTGACATTTTATGAAATATTCACGTGTTTTCAAAAATATCCGTGAAGTTTTCAAAAATGTGCATAAAATGTAGAAAAATATTTTCATAGTTTTAAGAAAATGTTTATTTCCTTTCGAAAATGTAATACGTGTATTTGAAAAAATGTTACGATCGCATTAAAAAAAGTGTTCAAAACATGTACACCATTTATATTTAAAAATGTCCAACGTGCATCAGAAAATGTTCCATGTGTGCTCTAATAATGTATGTTCTGTATTGAGAAAAATTAGACATGTGTTGAAAACAAAGAAAATGGTAAAAGCCAAAAAAGAAATAAAAAGGATCAAAGAAAACCAAAAGTAAAAAAGCGAAGAAAAAATAACCAATAAGAAAACAAAGAAAACCAGAGTGAAAAATATAAATAAAACAAAGAAAACCATGAAATCAAGGAAAAAAGAAAATAAGACGAAAAAAAATAAACCGGTCGAGCCTCGAACTTAGAGCGATCGGCCGCAGCTAAATGGGCCAGGCAGCAAGTGGTCGCCCGTTAACGGCAAATCCCCGTTAACTACGGCCTTAGAGTTCTCGCAGAAGGCAGTGAATCCGATAACTACGGCCCAGTTAAGCCCAGGTCGAAGTCTCTCTCCCAGATCGGGGGTTTATGTCTCCTTCCCCGCTGAGAAAAGAAGCAGCTCGTGGCAGCTCCCTGCAAAAACCCTAGCTTTACCTCCGCCACCAAGCGCCTCCACAATGAAGCTCGTCAGGTAACCGGTGCTCCTTGTTCGACCTTTTTTCTAGGATTCAGTTTCGATTTCCCTGGAATTTACTGATTCTTCCGGTGCAATTTTTCGCCCAAATTGGTGCGGATTTGGGTGGCCTGTAGATTCTTGATGAAGCTGAACAACGAGACGGTGACCATCGAGCTCAAGAATGGTACTACCGTCCACGGCACCATCATTGGTATGATGCGCACCGATCTTTACTGAGAGAACTAGATTTTTTTGTGTGGGTGTTGGGTGGGAGAGAGAGGGGGGGGGGCGTTCTTTGCTGAGGTGGTGGGTTGTTCACTTGTTTGGTTCGATGCATTTGGTGACGGTGCCAGCGCGATGTCGCCTGTTTGCTATGACTTTTAAGAAGCCACTTGATTTTCTGTGCAAAGCCTCTGTCTCTGTCATTGGAACCATGGACATAGCAGGGCTGTTTGTTGGTCTTCAGCGCTGTCATCTGCTTGCTGCCATCTCGAGCTAGTGTGCACTTGAGCCTTCCTTTTAGTTGTATCCTGCAGCTGTCTGTATTTTTGTTTTTGGTTAAGCTTTTATGTGTATCTCTTAATGTTGCATCTATTCGTATAGTTTACTTACTCAGGTTACTAGTAGTAGAAGTAGCAAATTCTGATGGGAATTGTTTGATTAATTATCCTGATTTCAGTAGGTAATGTTGCTTATGTCGTGGTAAACCAAACATAGATTGGATAACTGTTGAGCGATGAGAAGATGTTGATGACCAGATGAGTAGGTTACCGGATGTTGAAATGGAAATGGCGGGTTGTTCACTTGTTTGGTTCGATGCATTTGGTGACGGTGCCAGCGCGATGTCGCCTGTTTGCTATGACTTTTAAGAAGCCACTTGATTTTCTGTGCAAAGCCTCTGTCTCTGTCATTGGAACCATGGACATAGCAGGGCTGTTTGTTGGTCTTCAGCGCTGTCATCTGCTTGCTGCCATCTCGAGCTAGTGTGCACTTGAGCCTCCCTTTTAGTTGTATCCTGCAGCTGTCTGTATTTTTGTTTTTGGTTAAGCTTTTATGTGTATCTCTTAATGTTGCATCTATTCGTATAGTTTACTTACTCAGGTTACTAGTAGTAGAAGTAGCAAATTCTGATGGGAATTGTTTGATTAATTATCCTGATTTCAGTAGGTAATGTTGCTTATGTCGTGGTAAACCAAACATAGATTGGATAACTGTTGAGCGATGAGAAGATGTTGATGACCAGATGAGTAGGTTACCGGATGTTGAAATGGAAATGGCAAAGAAAGTATAAATGAAACCTAAAATGTACTCCCTCCGTTCACAAATAAAAGATGTTTTGGATATTTCAATACGGACTACATATTGACTGAAATGAGTGAACGGACACACTAAAACGTGTCTATATACATCTGATTTAGAAAAAGGTTTGAACATCTTATATTTGTGAATGGAGGGAGTATTTTCTTACTGAATTACCTTTTTCATGTTTTGAATCCCTGGTGGAATATATTAGGTTTTGTAGGAAAACTTCAGGCGGACAGTTTTCTATGCCTTGCTAAGTAAGCTTTAATAGTGTGTATTTTGACATTCGTTCTATAGAATTACTCTGTCTGTAACTTGATACAAGGTAATATAGCATGTTAAATAAACTCAGCATGTGCTAGCTGTACTTATCTTCATGTTGCCACATGCTTGGTTCTGCAAATCTTTTCATGGTTGATTGTTTAGTCTTGTTTTCCACGTCCATTTAAAGTTACATGCTCTTGGTTGAGACTGCAGCATCTATAGGTTCCATAGTCCCTGTATACGCCTGTCTAATAGACAGGCTTGATAAATCTGGTGACTGAGAGCATGTTAATTCATTTTATAGATTTAATTGTACTAGAAGAACGCCCGTGCGTTGCAACGGGGCCACATTAACTTTAAGAGTTCAATATTACGACATTGGCGACCTCTTTTACCATCAAATCCTCACACACACTCTCTCTCCCCCTCCCTCTTCCTCACTCTCTCTCTCCCTCTCTCTCTCTAACACACACACACACACACATAGCCTATTCTCCCCGCCAATAAGACTTACTCAATTGGCAATAATGTGTGGACTTGTGGTGAGCTTGACTGAACTAATGGATAGTGTGATACATTCCCCAATCATTTAACATTGAAATTTCAGAAATGGGAAGATTATGTAACACCTCAAGTCGTTAGCTACAGTGACCTCCTCCTAATGATGCCATGTCATCAGGCTTGCTAAGCCAAACTGCCACTTGATAAAAATCAAAGCCCAATTCAAATTTAAAATGAAGTCAAATAAATTATTTCACAAACAAGAAACTAAAATGTCCACCATATTCTATAAATTCCACTGATCTTTGACATGTTGAGCCCAACATTATTTGACCCAAAAATTAAATCTTGTCAAATTAATAAGATGTCCAACAGTAGTTAAAATAACCAATTAAATATAAACCTAATTTTATGTATTTCCTTTTGGCCCCAAACTTTTTGTGCCACCTAAAAATATTGTGCTCGAATTGTGTGCGTAGTTTCACAATTAACAAAATCCATTTAGTTGATATAAGAATAAATAGAAAACGGTGTTAATAAGGAGAAACGGATTAGAATACATTAAAACCAAAAGGAAGATGAAAAAGGGGATTCCCCCTACCCTCCGGGCCTTGCCACCGAACCGGCCCAGTGGTCCAGTCCCCGCATGGTCGTCTTCTCCTGTTCCCCGACCACCTCGCCGGCATCGAAGGGGAATGGATAAGGCGACGCCGCCTCCCCCGCCCCATGGCCTCACTCCTCCTCGACGCCTCCCAGATCCACTTCTCCTCCTCGCCGCCGATCCCGGTGATCCGGACGAAGTCGATGCCACGCCACCATGACCGACCCGCCCACACGGCCATCGCCTCCTCGCGGCTAGGAGCTTGTCGAGGAGCTCGAATGCCTCCGCTTACTTGCTCTGCGCCAACAAGATCAAGTCCAAGACTTCAGATCGACGCGTTGCCGTCTTCCTCAACCTTCGCCATCGCGACATTGTCGCTCGATCCGCGCCGCCCGAGCTCCCCTGTCTTCCCTAGGGTGCCATTGACACCGGCGTGATCTCCTCTTGCCTTTCCCCGCTTCCCTCTCATTTGCTCGTTAGGTATTTCGCCGTGGCGAGAACCGCCGTCCGCCATGGCCATTGCAGGTAGCCACCGAGCTCCTCGGATTGACCCGTGGCACATGCCCGCCCTATGCGAGCCCATGCCCGAGCCTTCAGCTCTTCTTCGCGCCCGGGCCACTCTCTCTCGCTCTCCATGCCCATGCACGCGCCACATCGCGTCTGTCGCGCCGCCGTTGCCATCACGCCGCCACACCATCGCGACCATCAGGTGCCTCGCGCGACGCACACCTCGCGCGCGTCACACTCTCGCGCCATTGGGCTCGCCCGTCTGCTGCCGCCTATCCTTCGCTTCGCCCATTGCCGCGCTTTGCCTCTCGCAGCCTCCGTCGCATGCCATCTTCGTCGGCCGCCGCCTCACCACGCCGCCGCATCTCGCCTCCATCGTCGGCCGCTTTCGCCGCCGCTGCGTGCTTCTTCCGCCGCTATGCGCTGCTCTACCACTGGTACGCTGTTGCGCCATGCCCTCGACACCGCTGTGGACAAACGTGGCGGAGGGATTGTCAATGGAGTATGAGGAGGAGGTGGCGGAGAAGGTGTGGAGAGGCAAGAGGTCTAGGGTGGCGTCAGCTGACTGTGGTGGGGGTGATTATGCGAGAAGGAGCTGGAGCGGGAGGAGAGGTCAAAATTGAAAAGAATCGCAAAAAAATCATAACCCGGAGATCTCATTCCAAAAAAATGCTAATATCGATGGAGGGGTGATTTCCTTCAATAGGTGGAAAACATAGGAAATATTGGATGTTATCAAGGAAAGGTAAAAATTTAGGAAAGTTAGGATTTCGAACTGATTTCTATGCAAATGGGGTTTTATTGTTTGGTAACATGATATCAGTACCTGCCCGTTTGTGACGTGTCTGATTAGGAAAGTTTGTAAATGTTAAGAAACTATTTATTGGGAGGAAAGTTTGTGACGTCTCTGTTATTTGTTTCCTAAAACAAATTTCACTAATGAGAGAAATCGATTGATTTAGATAAGTTAGGAAAGTTAGATTCAAATCTATTATTTGTTTCTTAAAAATTTGTTATTTGTTTCCTAAGACAAATTGAACCAATAAAAGGAATCGATTGATATGAATAATTTAAGGAAGTTAGATCCGTGATTTGTTATACGTTAGGAAAGTCCTGGTTGTAATAAAGAGTGGAGAGAAAAATAAACCGATGGACCAGGGGGTGGTGGGAGGAGAGACAAAAAAACCCAGCGAAAATAAACCGTGGAGACTATTCACCAACTGCTCCATTAGGAGTAGAGATTTGTTAAGATGTTAAGCTAGTTAATTGAAATGTATTCTGCAAATGTAATTCTGTGCAGTAAAAATGCTAAGAATATAATGTTTCCTTCATGAGCTGGCATCGTTTGAGAGCATGGTTAATAGCATAGCCAACTGCTGGCTCTGTATAGTAGTCATGTCATCTACTCCCTCCGTTCCTAAATATTTGTCTTTTTATCAATTTCGAATGGACTACCACATACGGATGTATATAGACATATTTTAGAGTGTAGATTCACTTATTTTACTCTGTATGTAGTCACTTATTGAAATCTCTAGAAAGACAAATATTTAGTAAAGGAGGGAGTATAGCCTAACTAAAAGCCAACCCTTATAGGAGTACTAGTTAACTATAGGCATTTTCTACTTTATCACTACCTGTCCCTTCTTCTCTGACAGTGCTTCTTGCAGCCTGTGCTGAGCTAGCAACTAATTTATAGCCTGTTTCTCTTGTCTCTCCTCCAACTCATCATAAATATGATATGGCACCTCTTATGTCATCCTATTATACTTGCTCTGATATAGCAATGAACAATTTACTATGTTATGAAGTTCTAACGACTTCAGATAAGTAAAGTTGATCTTCCTTTTTGAATAATAACATCTGCAGCTTAGATAGTCATGTTGGTTATTGATTTTAGGAATGTCCTCAAATACTTTACATATCTCATTCATCGGATCTCACTTCATTAGTACTTTCTGATGTTTCCTACCTGTGATATCTACACACTCGAAATTTGTATTGGATGTAAACCACATGTTAAGGTTGTAGGAAATATTGTTTTGTATTTTCAACTTTTTTCAAGTTATTGAGTATCTAATGTGAACATATAGGAGTTTTGCTGGAACAGAGTTTGAAAATGGCATGAGCTGTGTTGTTTTAGTAAAAGTAGTGGATTCTGGTTTCAGAAGTGCTAGTCTTGCATTCATATCCATATTTTAGTTACAATTAATCTGTCAGTCAGTCCTCTGATATGATTTTCTTTCTCATCATTTTGTATTATGGCCTGTAATCATCCTGAAGTGTATTCATTAGTAGTGTATGCATGTGTCCTGAGTTCATGCCTATTTTGTAGGCGTCGACATCAGCATGAATACTCATCTGAAGACTGTCAAGCTCACATTGAAAGGGAAGAATCCTGTTACCCTTGACCACCTTAGTGTGAGGGGAAACAACATTCGATATTACATCCTTCCTGACAGCTTAAACCTGGAGACGTTGCTGGTTGAGGAAACACCAAGGGTGAAGCCTAAGAAGCCTACTGCAGGTTTGGTATTAGTGTCTTTCTGTGTTCTATTTTGTTTATGCACTATCACTGGCGCCGTCCTCTGAACACCCCTTCCTTCATCTGGATGCAGGGAAACCTATGGGTCGTGGGCGCGGCCGTGGTCGTGGGCGCGGTCGTGGCAGGGGGCGCTGAGCTATGTTATACCTTGGAAATTTTGCACTGCATGCTTGTGTGCAGTGTAATCTGGTTTCTTACTTGTACGGAGCAATATTCTTATTAGAGCCAAGAAGACGTTGATATTGGCTGTACCAGCTGTTCTTGATGTGGAATTATGTTGTTGGTGTTTGACTGATGTTCTGAAGTGTGCTAGCTTTATATTGCGGGTGTTCAAAAGTGTGCTATCTTTATATTGTGATTATTACTGTGTCATGAATCCCATTTCAAGGAAATTTATCTGGCATGTTCCTACCAAGTATGAGTAATATCCGACAAAGTTGAACAATGGTTGTGACTATTGCTATTGGACAAGTATTAAATGCATCATCAACAACAAGCACAAATAGCGTGGACAAATACTGCGCAATGGAAGGATCAGGGCAAATATTGTGACATGGATCAGGGCAATTGCTGCACAGCCATGTCTGTAGTCTACAAAGCATTATTACATCGAACAAATGAATATCCACACCATTACAGACAAATGGACAGAAACTATAGATGTTTGCTTTACATAAAGATTGCGCAGTGTAGACAAGCACCATTGATGAACATTTGCTCACTGATTACACCGTCAATGGCGGAAGGAAGGACAACATCCTGGGCAGCTGTTTTCAGTCTCACATCATAGGACTTGGTCGTAAACTTGCTTAACTGCAGCAGCCACCTGCTTGAGAGGACGAGCCAGCACCACCTCCAGATGCATTGGGGACAGCATAGCCAACTTTGATTCCGTAGGACTACAGCGAATAAGGAAAGAACATTATACATTGAGAACATTAGTTTGGGGGAGAAGTGCTAGCCTAGTCAATCAGAACTACAGGAAATGAAAACAACTACTGTTTCAGAATAAAGCAGAAGAGACGTTCTTAGAAGAAGAATGAACGTAAATCAAACTTTGGTTTCATCTATTCGCCAACACTACTAAAGGACGAAAAGCTGCATTTATGGGGTATCGAATGGAACAAAAGGAGCTGCCAATGACAAATGAATAAATGGCACAAAGCAAAAAATACAGGCACAAAGCAAAAAATACAGGAGACAAGAACAGAGAGAATATATAACTGGAGACTCATCTAATCACCTATCCACACTCATCCCCTGATGCTTAGATGATCAAATGCTAAGAGAAGCACATGATCACACTTCCAATTACTACTAACACAGAAAAGTTTGTTGACCTGCCCAAGTACACCTGTCCTCCTACCAAAACTTAAATGCTTACAACCTGATAAGATACCCTCTAGACATATTACCAAGATCTATATGGATCTATAGTTGCACATTTTTCAGATTTCTTGGGTGTCACATGCAACAAGCAACATATCCCCAAAGCCATGCATTTTCTTATGACAAGATCTCCAGTAAAAAACTGTTATGCTCCCTCCATTCCTAAATATAAGTCTTTTTAGAGATTCCAATATGGACTACATACGGATGTATATAGACGTATTTTAGAGTGTAGATTCACTCATTTTGCTCCATATGTAGTCCATATTATAATCTCTAAAAAGACTTATATATTTAGGAACAGAGGAGTACAAGTTATGTATGGCACCAGGAGACCAGACCAATATATTTAACTTGGTTATTTGATAAACAGAAAATTCATGCAATTTAACACTCACCTCATTAGATACATCAAAAACACCATCTTGGATTTTCTTGTATATTGTTCCAGCCGTCTTAATGAATGCCTGCACCACAAAAAAGATGTGAGTTTTCTTTTTGGACACAAACTAAAAAGTGTAATCCCACAAAGCACACTAGGAATAAACCATCACCTCCTCAACATTTTGTGCTGTTTTTGCAGATGCCTCCATAAAGACTAGACCATGCTCCTTGGCGAACTGTTCACCCTCCTCGTAGCTGACAGCCCGTCTATGAGACAGATCACATTTGTTTCCGATTAACATCACTGTCATATTGGCATTTGCATGCTGTCTTGCATCTTCTAGCCAGCTCGCAAGATGGTTAAAAGTTTCCCTCCTGAAGTATGGACAGTCAGGTAGAAGGACCATTAGCATGCAGAAATTTGAACACAAAAAGTGTTGTATTCCCAGACCTACTATACCTGGTGATATCATAAACCAAAAGAGCACCAGCAGCACCTCTGTAGTATGATCTTGTTATAGATCTGAATGATTCTTGGCCAGCCTGTAATGTGAAGAAATGATAGGTATGAGATGGAGGGCTCTGTGAAGTCGAACTCAACAACCACTGTGGATCCTGGACTACAGAAACATGCAATCCCAAGCAAAATCACATGCCAATTTAGTTAAGCAGTCGTCAACAGCAAAACTTGTTATGTAACTAAGGAAAAGCAAATCATAACATGGTATGATGAACAAGCTAAAAGAACAAGTATAAACATGAGTGCGAAACTCTTAAGTTAAGTGGCCACAAAAGGACCCCTTCGGTAACAAAAGTGTCCCCATATTGGGGGGAAATGCAGTCAAACCATTAGAACTTTAACCAAAAAAAACACCTTGGTGAATACGTACTACTTAGACCGTCTCAAGAAATGCATACTAGTAGGTTTATCTGGGAAACACTGGATTACTATAATCTTTTATTAGGCTTTGCAAATATATTAAATATTGTACAACGGAAGTTGGTGACCAATAGAGAGATGGAAGTTGGTTTTTAGAATCCGTGCCAAAGCAGCAAATGCCCAAATGGGGCATCCTTTTCTGACCAGAGAGAGTGATCCATAACTACTAGATATACGTAAACTACTTCCTCCATCCCATAATGTAAGGCTTTTTTTTTACCCTACACTAGAGTCAAAAAAACGTCTTACATTATGGGAGGAGTAGCATATGACAAGACAATAAAGCAAGGAATGTATGCTTCATTTACTCCGCGGAGGGCAATACTGCAAGCAGTAGGAGGGAAAATAACTATACTGGCCAAAATTAAATTGCATCTGAATCAAGAGTTGCTAGTTGTAACAGAAAGGGCACGGCGTGGAGCACGAACCGTGTCCCAAATCTGGAGCTTGATGGGCTTGTTGTCGATGGTGATCATGCGGGCGCCGAACTCGACGCCGATGGTGAGGTCGTGCACGGGCTGAAACCTCTTGTCGGTGAACTGCAGCAGCAGGCATGACTTGCCCACGCCTGCAAAAAGAAAAGAAAAGCAATCACGACGCGCACGAAGCAAGCGGCGCGCATGGCCAAGAAAGCAGCTCAGCAGCCTCGCGGATCCGATCCTATTCCTATCCAGGGGCCATACGGGAGAGATTCGGGAGGGGCAGGGGAGAGATTGTGCGAACCTGTGTCGCCGATGATGATGTACTTGAAGAGGTAGGCGTACGACATGGTCGATCCCGGCGGCGACGAACGGATCGGAGGAGCGGCGAATTGCCAAGGATTCTAGCGTCTGATTGGTTTAAGAGAAGGGAGGGGGAGGGGAATTGCGGGCGCTTGTGCAACCGACGCACGCGACAGCTATTTTGATGTTGGCCGACCAAAACTCGAGAGGCAGCCCACGGTACGCCTAGCTGGCTGGACGCGCGTGCCACGTTCATGCTCGTCTCGGCCCTTCGCGGCCAAGGAATCCGGCTGGATCTGGTTCCAGGTGTTTCTTTTGCTGATTTGGACGATGGAGCCAGGCTACAGTCTCATTTAGGGCATGTGGCATATGAATACATATGCCCCGTGACAAAAAGTAATTTGAGACACCTATATTTATTTTTTCTTTCCAATGCAAGCTACTATTAGTGGGGCTCATTAAAAAATAAAAAATAAAGTATATATGCATCTCTACTTTCCACTTCATCTTTTCACCTTTTTTGTTACTGGACCACACTTTTTATCTTCAAGCACCCGCCTCCTGGAGAGGATCCTGCTTCCCTATCCGAATCTACTTTACGTCATATCCGATCCTACATGGCATGCGAGGCATCACCTTGAGGCTATGCATTGTACATGCCCTTACTGAGAATCCAAAAAAACTAGCACATGATTCACCTTTAAAAAATGACGCGGATAACCACCACACGTGTGGTATTTAAGGGGTGTGTGCCACACGCCCGTGTGGCATAGACACGGACCAGCCCGCACGACGGCGTCCGGGCGCTCCCATCCATAGCCCGCACATCTGGTGTGTGGCTCGATCGCCCGCACGTCCGGGCGAGCGAACCCGCTGCCCGCACAACCTCACGCGCCCATCGGTCGAATCCCCGCGTTCGAATCACATTGCCACCGCCCGTCGTCATCTCCAACCTCTGCATTGACAGATCTTCCCCTACCTCCGTCGGCTTCCTTCTCTAGTTGCCATGGCAACCATATCAGATCCCTAGCGCCCACACCCCCCATCGACGGAAAAAGACGGCAACAAGCTCACAGGTCAGAAAACCTGTCTCCTCCTCCTTCCCAAATTCCCACCCACTCTCCCTCCCGACCCCATCGTAGATTGCCCATGTAGATGGCGACTGGATCCACAGTTCTGGTCGTTCATGTTTATTCTCCTTTGCCCTCCAACGATCACAAATTTGCCATGTTCTATCATGGATCTGATCTCTGAAATTAGGTTTCAGATACTGTCAGCAGGTGTTTGAAGAGGATGTTTGAGATTCACTAACAACAGGGCAGAACAGAGCAATTTTGGGCAGGTCATATGAAGTGAAAAAATATATTTGCCACCTACATATGTCGGCAGTTGACACCTATCTATGTCGTCAGTTGCCATCATATTATATTGTCAGTTGCCATCAGTTCGACAAACTAGTTGTCATCCAGATTGTAGAAAAGAGGATGAACATGCGTGCCCTATCATCTGAAAAATGCACGCCTACGATAATTCCTACTTGCCATGCTGTAATAGTTGTTTACGACATAAATGTGATAAGATTGTCATGTTTCCTTTTATGTGCAAACAGCAAACAAATGGAATTCAAAATACCGAGTAATGATGCGTTCTTATTCGTGCAATTACCAAAAACACAGTGTGTAAAGCAGAGAAAATGAATCATGAAGACAAGGCTGATCCGTGGTTTTATGGAAGGCCACAAGCTCCATTTTGGGATGCAACAGAGTACAATCAACTCATTTCTACAGGACCATTGCTGCCACTAATAGAGCAGTACGCGAGCTTAGGTACGATGCATGATCAAAAAAGGACAGTTGACATGTTTGTGGACTTCAAAATGGTATTCTACTTATGTAGTGCAATGACATTGTTTGCAGGTTCTTATGTAACGAATACACAGGCGGGGGTACCGTGGCAAGTTGGAACACGAGGGGCTATCGGTGATAGATATACAGGAAACCTGTTGGGTTCTACGATAGGGTGCGTCGACTGCAAATTAAAATTTTCCTACGCGTAGAACAACAGGAACATGCTAAGGGAGATGGATCACGGATCGTTACCACTAGACGCGCAGTGTCGTGCAGCGGAAGAAGAGTTGGAGCAGCGCGTCCGCGTGGATCGTCTCCTCCTCGTCCGATCTTCCTCGAACAGCCGGTCGTCCGATCCCACGTACAAGTTCGCCGGAGCGGCGCAAGTGCATCGCCTC